>OZ035880.1:19016815-19068170 GCA_964034835.1 Muscina levida | reverse complement strand
AAGAAAAACTAAAATATGACCAGACTCCGTAATTTTGTGCTTCACTGCCTACGTTTTGTGTATCTGAGCATTATCTAGTATAAGCCACGCACCTGTGATATTGGATTCAACTAATTTGTCGAAAATCAAGCAAAGATACAAAAATATTAGTATTAACTCCGGAATTTGCAATAAATTTTTGGTGTAAAACGCCATGTATGTTCACAGCTGCGATGGAAGAAACATTTCGCCATCTAAAAGTGGAAACAATGACATATGGTACAGTATTTCTTGTAGATCTCGCCTTGTTTCTTCGTAATTGTTATTGAAATCGGACTCGTCAATGAATATTTTAGTTTTTCTTCCTCAATACTCTCCTATGCTACATCCCAAAGAAAAAGTTTTTTTAAAAACTATACTCTGTGCTTGGAATTTGCTTTTGGATCCAGAAAATAATACTGACTTAGTTACAATTTTTAAACGTTCCATAGAATCAGTTACACCATCAGATTGCAACAACTATTATGTTGACATACAATGAATCTGTCACAAGCTGCTTTTGGAGAGCATTTGCATTAAAAAAAATTGTCATATGTATAAAAATTTCGCAGTTTTAATATTATTTGAATGGCTCCACGAAAAGCCCCCCAATGAAATAACGCCCAAACGAGAAATGAAATATTCCCCAAATATTTTTCATACATTTTTGGGTGTTATTTCATATGAAATAACGCCCAATTTTTGTGGGCCGTTTTTAATTTTTCTTTGGGAATTATTTCATTCCTTATTTGGGGATTTCAAATTATGAAATAATCTACAATGAAATAACACCCAACCAATTTTTTAAATTTGGGGATTGTTTCATATCGTAAATAATTTGGGTGTTATTTCATTTTTTATTCGAAGGTTATTTCATTTTTAAAGCTGTTGGTTTTTATTGGTTATAATTATATAATTATATAAAAATAGGCCTTTTACAAAAAAAACTTTTAGCCTGTGAATATATTACAATAT
Source organism: Muscina levida (assembly GCA_964034835.1). Lineage (NCBI taxonomy): Eukaryota > Metazoa > Arthropoda > Insecta > Diptera > Muscidae > Muscina > Muscina levida. Next base: position 19,067,177 of record OZ035880.1, on the reverse strand, counting down.
CTTTTGAATGTTTACAGATATTTCTATTTGTGTTCATATTGACGGATAGAAAATCAACAAAATGCACCGAGCATTTTTTCATTTTGAGTACACACTAAGAATGGAATTTTTTTTTAAATTTTTAAGAGTTCTTCAAAAGGTAGAATTCAATAAAAGCAGAGAGTTTGATTTGCTTGTGAACACTGGAGGTGGTTGTGTAAAGGCCAAACGTAAAAGGCAAATTATCTTCCGAACTGCAAAAATTGAGCAGGGCTAAAACGATCTACGATCCACACGATTAATTTCAATAATTTTGCGACTTTGCTGTTGGTCCATATTGACTTCATGAAATCCTTGGTGAAACTGACTTTTTTTATGAATTTTGGGCATAATTTCATTTTTGTTGCTGATGGGGTTTATTTCATTGGGGATTATTTCATTTTCATCATTGGGTGTTATTTCATATGAAATAACTCCCAAATATTGGGGGTTGTTTCGTTTTCGCTTTGGGGTTTATTTCATTTATTTTTCGATGTTATTTCATTTACTGTTTTTGGGTGTTATTTCCTTTTTTTTGGGGTTTAGTTCATTGGGGGTTATTTCCTGGGCGTTATTTCATTGAGGGGCTTTTCGTGGAGCCATTTGAATTACATATTTTTATAAAAATTAAGTAAATTTTATAAATAATAAAATATGAAAAAAAATATTAACTTCTTTAGAAAAATTAAGCTTAGTTAAAAAAGAATTTAATTTGATATTAAAAAAAATTAATTTGAAATTAAAAAGAATGAATACGTAATTAAAGAAATTGTACTTGCCATGAAATATATTGAATTTACATTGTAAATAGTTTAATTTGTTTTAAATAAAGTTTAGTTTATTTCGAAAAAAATTGTGTTTGATTTTAAAATAATTTAATTTGATCCGAAAAAAAGTTAATTTGAGAGTAAAAACCTATATATAGACATGCGTAATCTGTAATAGGAGACACATGCAAAGAAAGCCTTTAAATAATTAACACAATATTATATCGAATATTTAACACGTAATTCATAGTATTTTATTTTTTCAAGCATGAACGTCATTTTTATTTAACATTCATTAAGCATTACCTGCTTATTATGTCTTTTGTGTGCTGTTTGCTGTAACCTAATGTATTTGAATTTATGCTAGTACTATACGAGAAGCACAACAATACTAGGATATGAAATGTATTTTCTATAGCATACACTTTTAATACCTTTCACTGATAGTTCTTCAATAATGAAGTAAATGCACACAATCCTTTCTCGCCACATGTGTGTAAGTACATAGTTGCATAAGTTTTATCATCCCCAGACTCATATGTATTTCCGTCATCTGCCGTGGTACAGTATCTCTCTATAGAGACAATGGTATGAAAGTAAAGGAGTTTGCATTATGTCGAGCCTAAAACGTGACAAATTCACCTATACGATACTTACTAACTTGAAATCGGTATTATATTGTAATGGCATGTAACTTGACAAAACGAATGAGGCAGAACTTCTACTTTTTGTGGCTACTTTCACGTGCAGTTCTCAGAATTGAGTCCCAAACCAATGAGCTGAAAAATTTTGTACTATGGAATATTATCAATGCACAAAAATACTATCGCCATGATTTACTTAATATAACATATTGGTTAACTCCCAAAACTCTCAACACGTAAAATGATGGCGCTCATTTTTTAAGAGCCTTTCATTCGCATTATAACTACTCCACACTGTCCCTCGATGTAATACATATTGTGATTACTTTGTAAGTTAATATCTTTATGGATTTCAACGGAATAGACAATGCATCCATTAGTAGCATTTGCATGCAACTGTTGAGTGGATGGTCGGGTACCACCTGTAGTTAGAACAGAAGTTACTGGCACCACTATCTAAGCACTCTCAATGACTGATGGGTATATACTAAGTACACTCAGTGGAACACTTTAAAGATGTCGGCAAATAAACGAATCAATCTATTAGTAGAAAATTTTCCAAGTTTTTACAAAAGCTACTAACATTATGACTTCTCTGGATTGTTATTAGCTGGGGCAAAAGATTGATATTCAATCTGTTTTAGCATGCTTTTACATATCGTCACCGCGCCGACCAAAATAGTCATGTGGTTTTCAATTGAGGGGGGTAAGAAGCAAAGTGGTGCAAGTGGCAAGCAAAGGGGATTTCAGTGTCAATGAAGTACCACAAGAGCTTTAAAAAATGCAATAAAAAAATCGGAATATTAAACATATATATCTATGTGAGGTCTACCGTCATTTCAATACTTATATAAATTGTATATTCGACCCATATTCCCACAGACTCCTCCATATTTTAATAGCCATAACAAATTAGTATCAGTCGCGCGATTGTGCATTTAGTTTCGAAAGTAATGATGATAGTAAATTAATAAAATATTCTTAAGTAGCGAATCAAGAGCCTTCTCTATATACTCATATAATCTTATTGGTGTTTTCTAAGTTAAAGTTTTATTCTAGTGGAATTTTCAGCCAGCAACTTTGGCATTAGCTGAACTTACACAACCCTCTACCCCCCACCTCACCCACAATATTAATGTTAAAATTCTCAACAAACCATAAATTAAACCAATTTACATTGCTCAAATAATTTGTGTGCACAATAAACTTCTTAATGCAATTTTCACTCCTCCCCTCACCCACCCCCAGGCAATGCTCACAAGAAGAAAAAAAAAACACTTTATTTAAATTTGAAAATATTTTTTAAACGATTTGTTGGTTTCCTACTATATGACCATCTGAAAGGGAGTGCGCACAGCGATTTATAGAATACGAGCCGCCGCCTATTTGAACATAAAAATCAAAGACTTGTTGTTCGAATGGACTCAACTGCGTTCTCTCTTTGTCGGTTGTTCTTGTGTGTTGAAATATAATGCACATAAAATACCAAAAACAGCAAAAGGAATATCAAGAATGCTGTTAAACTATTTACTATGGAACTGTTACCAATGGACATAATGGACAGACAGAGAGAAAGGAGAACGAAAAGTAAATTTTTGACCCAAGGCATACAAAAAAAAAAAGAAAGATGTCCATGGAAATGTACCAAAACTATAGTACATATGACTGTGAGTGGACAACAGTATGGCAGCTGGTACTGTGTGTATGTGTGTGTGTGTGTGTGTGTGTGTGTGTGAGGAGTACAACTCGAGACATTTGAAAGTTGTTAAGGGAACATACATTTTTATCCTTTGCTGCAATTGCAGTCTGATAAGTGATGATAGTGGTAGACTTTTAGTGTTGTTTTTTTTTGTTTGGCTGTGTTGGTTTAAGCATTGGTTGTTGTTCCAAATGTTATTTGTTTATTTGCTTGGGCTCGACTTGTCGGCAAGAATTCTGTTACGGTCCATTATCGCAGAAATGTTTCAGAAAACTTTAAGCTACACATCGTAGATGTTGCTGAGAGTATACTAAGTTGGTTTGTTTCTTTGTTACTCACTTAGCCAGGTTACTGTTGTAGCGTATTTTTTGTAGATATTTTGTTAGAGCGAGAAAATAAACCCAAGTACGACTTTTTCCGTCAAACTAGTCTAATGCAAGTTAAAAACGGTCTGTGAAACCGAACAAAGTAGAACCGTCCTTACGAAAGAGTTGTATAAGTTTAAAGTTTGTATCACTATAGATCTTGTATTACCCTTTATTGGCATATCACACGCACGAATAGCTTTAACTTTATGTTAATGCTTTAAAAGCTTAATGACATATCAGTGACAATTTGAAGACCACTTCTTACAGGGAGCATTTAGATTATCCTTTACCAAAACTTTCATCTTCTAACTTTTTATTTTATTACCCCTTATTTTCTACTTTACACCAATGGTATATTCAAGATTCTCAGGCAAGTAAAAACATGACGTATATAAACTGTTTCGTATGTAATCGTTAAGCTTTAAATCAGGACCAGCAACAACTATTGGAAGAAATCATGCACTATGGAGGGATCTTGGCAGTACTAAAACAACAAAGTAGGATTGTCCTTTTTTTCTTCATGTCGTTTTTATGGCTGAGAACATTTAGAGAGGCGGACAGGACAGCTCAGTATGGTTTATTATTAACAGCTGAATAAAAATAAAGTAAGAAATTTTATATTTTGTTTACCAGAAAAATTACATGTGTAATGTTTAAATTCAAGCTTACAATTTGTTTGTGTAGCCAGTCTATAAACGTAAGTGAATTTATATTCTTAGTGAAGCGGGCAGAAATTACTGTATTTTCTTATATTTATCCATATTTGTAGCATTCGGCGCCTCGGTATTCTACGTTCCAGTTAGTCCTACCAGAAGTGGCTCGTCGGCAACCACTTGGTCCTTCCAAAAAAGTCTAAGTTTGGGTCCCTGCTCTGCGCCGTCTTTCGGGTTCGCCTTCAAACACCTTTCTCACTGGAGCATTTACATCCATTCTAGCAACATGTCCCAGCCATCGTAGTCGTTGGATTCTGACACATTTAGCTACGTCGATGTTGCGGTAAAGCTCATACAGCTCATGGTTCATCTGATAGCGTAACTCGACGTCGACACAACTAGGTCCATATATTTTTCGGAGTACTTTTCTCTCGAATACTCCCAGGTTTTGTGTGTCAGTTGTTGTAAGCACCCACGATTCGGCACATACAACAGAACGGGTAAAATTAACAACTGGTATAGCTGGTTCTTAGAACCCCAAGATAAGGTGGTGTTGCTAAAGTGCTGCCAGAATCCATAAAAATATCTATTGGCGAGCACTATTCTCCGCTTGATTTCTGGGCTGACACCATTGTTTCTATTGGCGGAAGATCCGAGGTAGGTAAACTCATCTACTACCTCATACCAATAATTTTCAAAATTGACGGTGCGTTCCCAGCGAGAGGACTCTTTATCCTTTTCTATCTATGAGAAAACTGCAGTAACATCCCGGCCACTGGTGTCTATATTATCGGCATTGTGGCTCTTTTGGAATATGGTGTCTGACATGTTGACGCCAGCCCTTCTCATCAAATTCGCCATAGCTTTAAAAAATAGTGTACAGGACAACCTATCGCCCTGCCTGAGAGCTCTTTCCGTATTAAATGGTTTAGAGTGATCCTTAACCGAGGATTTGATGTTTTCCAAAGTACATCTGCAAAGTCGAATTAGTTTTGCAGGAGTACCAGAGATGGCCTCATATAGCCTATTCCTTATCGAAGAGTCGAAGGCGGCTTTGTAGTCGACAAAGATGTGGTAGGTGTCGATCTTTGTAGTCGACAAAGATGTGGTAGGTGTCGATCTGCTTTTCATGAGATTTTTCCAGGATTTGTCATAAGGTGAATATTTGATCCCTCGTATATTTACCAGGTCTAAAGCAGCACTGATATTATATTAGTTGATATATGTTTTTCTACAATTGGCTTTAGACGGTCACAAAATATGCTTGAAAGGACCTTGTAGGCAATTGGTAATAGCAGACTGATACTCCTATCCCCAGGCATGCTCTTCTCTAGCCAGTGTTAAGGATTGGGGCAGGGTCTTCTAGAATGGTGTCCGTATTCAGTTTATTTCTTAAAATTTCTCTCCATATCTTATCCAAGTCCGTCACAAGTTGGCCATCGCAAGGGCAACCCTGTTCCACGCCTGAACTCTCTGGTAGAATTTTTGGGTATTCCCTCTGTTTCGGAGCAACTCAGTACACTCATCCTTATCTTATTTTCAAATCCTTCTTTTTTCGTCGAAGGAGACCTGTTGGCTTGGAGCACCCAAGTACGCTTCTCGCAGTCTGTTCTATGGGGTCGGCTATATATTGCCAGTGCGACGTTGTAATTCCAGAGGTTGGAGCACCCCGTAGCAGTTGAATTAGGTGGTTGGAGTAGGAGTCCGCTACATGAGTGGTCCGAAGTTTACCGATGTCCAGCTTTCGTTGTGCCTAGTTACGTACCATATTCGCCATGCTTAATCTTGTGCGTACCTGTGCCGCGGTAAGGTAGTAATCAAAGTCAATGTTCGCACCCCTGATCACTCGTACGTCCAGAACACTAGATGCTTGCCTTCCATCGACTACCATGTGATCAATCTGATTCCTCGTTCATTGATCTGGAGCTAACCATGCTGCCTTATGAAAATGTCTATGGTCAAATCTAGTGCTGCTAACTACCATATTTCATGCCGCAGAGAAATCAATCAGTCTGAAGCCAATGTGCGACGCATCGGTGTGTAGACTGAATTTTAGCATTTAAATCGCCTAGTTCAATTTTGATGTCATGGCTCGGGCTACAGTCATATACATTTTCTAGGCTCTCGTAGAACTCATCTATGTTCTCATTGCTTTTCTCTTCTGTCGGAACATGGGTACATATGAGTGTTATGTGGAAAAACTTTGTCTTGACTCTAATGATGGGTATTCGTTCACACACCGGATGAAACCTTGAGACTAGATGTCGCAATCTATTGCCAACCACAAATCCACATCCAAATTCGTGCTTGTCCGCATGGCCACTATAATAGATGTCGCATGTCTTCATGTCCGTGCACCCGTGTCCCGTCCACCGGATATCCTGTAAAACGGTTTTGTCAGTCTTGTATTCTTTGAGTACTTCCGCCACATGGATGGAGGCACCTGGTCTATACAGTCTTCTAACATTTCAGGAGCATATCCTCAAATCATGGTCCTTAATTCGTTTGCGATGCTCGTCAATTATTTTCATTGCAATAGTGCAAACGTCTGTGTCGGGTTACAAATCCAGCGCACCACGTATCCGTTTTCTCCTTCTGTCTGGATTTTATTGCAGCCGCCTGTTACAGATTTTAAAAAGCAAAACAGCAGAACAATCTAATAATATTGAGAACAGTATTATGAAAATATGTAGCTCCTGAAAATATGCAAATATTTAAGATGTATCATCAAATATATATCATGCGACAAAAATATATCACTCATAAATTTTGATATATAATTAAGACAATACATTCGGATTTTGTCCAGACTAATTACATTATTCTAATTGCCGATTAAATGAATAGCATTGAATTGGCCATCACTACTGGAATTCGTAAATGTCAAAAAGACAATGTTATGAATAAAAGTAAAGAAAAGGAAAAAGAGAGAAAAATTAAAACGCAATAAGAAAGGCTTCGTCAGTGACGAAAATTAAGTAGTTCGGACTTCTGTTTATAACATTTGGTGGAGTAAGACCGCGAAAGAACAAAACTATATCACATATATTATATTGAAATGGTATGGTGAGAAATATTCACATACCGCGACCGACACAGCAATTTTTGGTCAAGCCTAAGTCCAAGTATATTCATTCCAATTAAAATAGTTGGATTCATGTCATAAGAATCACACTGGTGTGTATGCTGTAATATTCTTATTTGGACGTAAGGAGCGAATACAGATTCTGGATCTGGTGGAAAACAATTTCTATATCTGTTACCTGATTCCTGTGTCATAAAGACCACATGGTGCATGTGATTGGCACAAGCGCCGTATTGATTGAATGCCAGCAACATCTGGAGACTAGCAATTACGTATAATATAAGTGGTATCAAAATGAGCAGAGAATGGTTGTAAAGTTTAATAAATTAATAATTTTTGTAGAATTAATATAAATTCTTAAAACCAATCAAAAAAAAAAAAAATTTTTAAAGCAAGAGATAGATAGATTCTAAATGTATTAAAAAAAAAAAAAAATTTATAACCTTATTTTTTTATACAATGTAAATTGATGTAATTTAAATTGTTTGCGTAATTATACTCTTAACACAAGTAATCTAATCGACTTTATTATTTTAATCTTCATGTGTATTACTTTTATATTTGACCAATTTTAATAGTGAATTTCTTACAGATTGAGAAACAACATCAGAGGGTGAACTGAGCTCATTTCATCGCCTGGATTCATTAATTTATATACCTCGTGGAGATAGTCCGCAACATGAAAGTAACACACATTTAGACATTGAATACACTTTTGCATTATCTACTAAGGTGGATCTTAAACTGTAAGTACGCAAACAATTAAAAATTGAAATCAAATCAATAGTTTATACCTACTAGCCCGAACACCGAAATTGTATTTCAATTAAGTTTTTAAAAAGTAAAACAAAGTAGTAACATGATATGAATGCAAAGATTGTCAATAAATTATGTTTTATTATACTTTTTACAAATGAAATTTGAGTAGACATTTTCTTATGGGAATGTTAATGAAGGTATCACACGGTAAATTTAGCTATGAAATCAGTGCCTTACTAAAAATTATGTAATGCCTAGCATTCTGTTTGGAAATTATTAAATCTTGGTGTGAAAATAAAATTTCTTTTGTAATAGAGTAGGGTGATCAATTATTCGGGTTTTTGCGAAAACCGGTTTTCGAATTATTCGAAAAATGGCATTTAAAAAAAACCGGTTGCTTTTTTTGAAATTCACAAAAAACCGGATAATCCGGTTTTCAAAATTATGCCAAATAACAAATTAAAAAAAAATTTTAGAAAACAAATCAATTATACCTATAAAAAGTAAACTTTTAGTTTAATTATAATTACAATGTAAAACATTAGTGAGATCAGCCCTTTCCTCAGTGTACTATTTGGACTTACAGTGTACAAGGCGTTTAATAATCTGACAAGGTTTTAAGTCATTTTGCCGCTCTTATCCACATATAAAAAATCAAAAATCAATTTTACTTGAATATTTTAGAAATGCGTCACTAATTGGGAGTTTACTCGTACTTAAATACAAAATGAGAGTATTCAGGGTTTGAACACGTCGTTCTGATATACGTCTTTTGAAAATTGCATATAAATTTATTGATAACTAGCTTTCCCGGCTCGCGTTGCTTCACCGTACCTACAATGAATCTTCTTACGAATTTAAGCAATACGGGTAAAATGCAAACGCTTCATAAGACGAACTAACACTCCATTCATGTACTTGTAGCTTAATTCCATCGGTCTGAGTTACTGTACCGTTTTAGTCTCATTTTATATCTAAAAGTACGAAACATTCGTATCGCACAACTAAAATGGACTGGTACTCCCTCTAATTTTATAGGAAGCATGCCCATATACGATTACAGCTTAAGCCCTTTTGTGTGGGTGGTAGTACCAGGTTTATCCCTTTTTAGTCTTTCTACTTTAAAATGTTCGAATTTTTCAAAAACCCATCAGGAATCTTTCTTATTCTAAAATATTCACTTCAATTTTTGCTACTATACCTTTAGCCGTTTAGTACCAGTTTCATCCCTTTTCGGCCGTTTTTACCACTAAATGGTAAGAGTTTCGAAAACCCTAACCGCCTTGTTCTAATTCCATATGGGCCAAGCCCGAATTACCCAGATTTTTTTACCCAGAAATATCGGATTTCAACATAACCTTCAATCAAATTTGATAGTTAGCATGTCCATATCGATTTCTGCGATGATAGCATCAGCCGATAGGTTAGGGAGATGGTATAATTTATCCCTTATTGATTGTTTTTACCCCTAAAAGTACTAATTTCAAAAATTCCATTCTTAGCTGAAGTCTATTCGAAAAGCGGAACAACCACCCAATGTTAAAAATATAGATTCTATAGATTATAAAAATAATATTACAACAGTTCTATTAATAAGACCGGCATAACAATTTTTCCAAAAGGGGCATGGTACCTCCCATTTCATAGGGAGACGTAATACACCATGTACCATTTACAGATGAAGCAAATCTCATATTTATACCTTGAAAGACTCGTGAAATACGACCGATTGCAATTTTGGTTTGTGTGGGCGGTGCCACGCCCTTTTGTCTAGTTGTGTTTTCATTTCCTACGGATAGTGCTACGCAGTGAAAATTGCATTGCAATCGGTCCGTTTAAACCGCCCAGATAACGATTTTTCAAAAGAGGCATGGCACCGCCCATTTTTCAGCGAGACGTAATCCTCTATGTATCAGTAACATATGTAGCAAATCTCATCTTCATACCTCTAGTGGCTCTTGAGATATGACCGATTGAAATTTCGGTTTGTGTGGGCGGTGCCACGCCCCTTTGTCTAAATGTGTTTTCTTGTAGCCTATAATGGAGGCCCTATGGACTGTATCACACATAGAAAATTCAATTGCAATCGGTCCATTTATTTGGCCAAAATACCAATTTTTAAAAAGGGGTGTGGCACCGCCCACTTTCCAAAAACAAAGTATTTTTTTATACGACCGACATACATACCAAATCTCGACTTCGTACCTATAATGGTTTAAAAGATACAGCCATTTTAAAATTCCAGTTGTATGGGGCGGAGCCACGCCCATTTTACCCCCTTGCAGTCAGAATTTCCAAAAATCCCTTCTTAGTGCGCGCCTACGTCATAAAAGAAACCTACATTCTAAATTTCACGGTTCTAGCTTTAGCCGTTTGGGCTGTGGAGTGATCAGTCAGTCACCCAAGCCTTTTATATATATAGACTAGTGGACCCGGCAATGCTTCGCTATTGCATAATTGACTAATATTTCAAAATTAACTTAATATAATACACAAATATCAATTAAAATTGGCTCACAGTTATAAAAGCTGTGCACATGCCACTTTAAAACATACTTTGGCAACGTTTCCTTAACTTGATAATAATATGTTTAGCTTGCTTTCTTAATAGGATAATTGTAAACGTTGATCTTATGCCCTCGGTAAACAATTCGTTACCCCAAGTAACTCCCAAACCAGTTCAATCAACAACGTTTTACTGTGTCGAATGTTATATCTCACTATAACCATCCGCCCACTGATTAAACTTTTGTAATTGTTGCGCATAGTATTATCTATATAATGTATTGCATCTCTCGAGGGCTAAAATACAAATAAAATTTCCGCCGCAAATTTGTAATTGTAGTACAAAATACTTTATGTGCATCAAATATTATCTTTTTAGAGCTTAAATACAGTTTTGCCACGCCCTCCACCCAATGATTGAAAATACTGAAGGGTTATAATACAAATTGGCTACGTTAAATCCGCCCATTGATCGAACATTAGAATTTTGTTTGCATATTCATATTCATGTATATATCATAAAGTTTTGCCATAACCAATGTGCCTATAGGGTCCAAAACCAAAATTCGTCTGCATATTCATATTTGTGTTGTCGAGTACTATCTGGGTAACAAAATTTATCCCTTTAGCTCTAAAAGTTTTACCACGGCCACTCCGCCCATTGGGCCAACAATAAAAATTTCGACTGCATAATAATATTCGTGTTGTCGAGTACTATTTGGGCATCAAATTTTATCTCTCTAGCTCTAAAAAAAATTTGCCACACCCACTCCGCCCATTCGGTCTAAAATTAAAATTTCGTCTAGATATTTATATTCGTGTTGTCGAGTACTATCTGTACTATCTAGCTCTAAAAAAGTTTTACCACGCCCACTGTGCCCATAGGGTCAAAAATTAAAACTTCGTCTGCATATTCATATTCATGTTGTCGATTACTATCTGTGTATCAAATTTTATCTCTCTAGCTCCAAAAATGTTTTGCCACGCCCACTGTGCCCACTGTGCATATTCATATGCATGTAGTCGAGAACTAACTGGGTATCAAAATTTATCTATCTAGCTCTAAAAAAAGTAGGGTCCAAATCTAAAATTCGTCTGCATATTCATATTTGTGTTGTCGAGTACTATCTGGGTAACAAAATTTATCCCTTTAGCTCTAAAAGTTTTGCCACGGCCACTCGGCCCATTGGGCCAGCAATTAATTTCGACTGCATAATAATATTCGTGTTGTCGAGTACTATTTGGGTATCAAATTTTATCTCTCCAGCTCTAAAAAAAATTTTGCCACGCCCACTCCGCCCATTCGGTCAAAAATTAAAATTTCGTCTGCATATTCATATTCGTGTTGTCGAGTACTATTTGGGTATCAAATTTTATCTCTCTAGCTCGAAAAAAGCTTTGCCATGCCCACTCCGCCCATTGGGTCCAAAATTAAAATTTCGTCTGCATATTCATATTCGTGTTGTCGAATACTATCTGTGTATCAAATTTATCTCCCTAGCTCGGAAAAAGCTTTGCCACGCCCACTCCGCCCATTGGGTCAAAAATTACTATTTCGTCTGCAAATTCATTTTCGTGTTGTCGAATACTATCTGTGTATAAAATTGTATCTCCCTAGCTCGATAAAACAGGTTTTGCCACGCCCACTCCGCCCATTGGGTCAAAAATTCAAAATTCGTCTGCATATTCATATTCGTTATGTCGAGTACTATTTGGGTATCAAATTTTATCTCTCTAGCTTTAAAAAACAGTTTTGCCACGCCCACTCCGCGCATTGGGTCAAAAATTAAAATTTCGTGTGCATATTCATATTCGGGTTGTCGAGTACTATTTGGGTATCAAATTATATCTCTCTAGCTCTTAAAAACAGTTTTGCCACGCCCACTCCGCCCATTGGGTCCAAAATTAAAATTTCGTCTGCATATTCATATTCGTGTTGTCGAGTACTATCTGTGTATCAAATATTATCTCCCTAGCTCTAAAAAACAGTTTTGCCACGCCCACTCCGCCATTGGGTCAAAAATTAAAATTTCGTCTGCATATTCATATTCGTGTTGTCGAGTACTATCTGGGTATCAAATTGTATCTCTCTAGCTCTAAAAAAAAGTTTTGCCACGCCCACTCCGCCCATAGGGTAAAAAATTACAAAATATATAGCCTATAGTAATTTCCATATAGTACACTAACTGTCTTCCAAATTTCATTGAAATCGGTTCAGCCGTTTAGGCGTGATTGAGCAACAAACATACAAACAAACAAACAAACAAACAAACAAACAGACAGACATTCACATTTATAATATTAATAGGATAATAGGATTGGTTTTGAATTGTTGAAAAGTGTTAAAGTAAAAATTTAAAAATACCTTCAGCATCAGCTAAAGTCGAAGAGTTTGCAGAAAGTTTTTGTATAGACATTTCCAAAGGTTTAAGGGAGTCACTAAGCACAGACAAAGTTGCGATATTATTTTCACTAAATGGTGTCAGTCCTAACTCCAATAAAGTATGATTCGCACATTTGTGCAATTTTAAAAATTGAGTAACCATATTGGCCATAGAATTCCAGTGGTGCTTAACATCATGGATAAGTTGAAGCTCCTTATTAAATTGGTCTTTTACAAACATTTGTATTTTCTTTCGCTTTTCAGCCGACTTATTAAACATTGAAGATTTATAAAACTAACAATTAGGTTGTTTTTCCGAAACACTGGAAAAAAACAAGTACGAGAACACATTTAACACAATTATGAATAAATTTAAATAAAAAATATCGAACGCCAAAAAACCGAGATTCGACAAAAAAATAACCGGATTATTCGATATTCGAAAAATAGGGATTTAAAAAAAACCGACGGTTTTTATGAGTAAAAAAAACTGTGTAGCCGGTTTTTGAAAACCGAACTGATCACCCTAGTAATAGAGTGTTAACTTAACCAAGAACCCATGCCATCCGACGAGCGAAGTCTTTTAAATCATGCCAAGTAGGGAAAGTTAACCTCAAACCAAAACCTAAGTAAATTTAATAAAAAAATTGTTACACGCCCACTCTGGGTAGGACGCTGACCAGGGTACCGCTCACTCTGACGCGACGTGCCTGGATTTTAGGTTTCGTCCCTCACAATTAGCCATGCTCTGTATGGTGTCAAATGCACATTCAGGCGTCACCACGTCGAGGTACTCCGTCCGCAGTAGTACCACGAATACGGAGCTCTGTGAGTAGACTTAAAGTGTAATTGACAAGGATCACTCTAGGCTTAAGAAGTTAAACCGATCAGAAGCTTTACCCTGCATCACACTACCGACGGCGAAAAACTGTTCAAGTAATACTTGCATTTGCACTAGAATTTGATACATTAGAGGCAAATATCTCTAAAGGAACTTGATTGCTCGCTTCTGACCGTCTCTATTAGTTTTTTGTACAATATAAGAATTTATACTATTTGGATGATTACATTTAAAGAATTCTTTAATAGATTTTATCGACTTTACTTTTCTTTGGCTATATACTTTCGTATATTGCAACTTTCTCTACTTTCACTTAGCACAATTAATCGGCGTATCTCCATCCCCTTAAATTTTTGATCTGTTAATTTTCTTTTGTTTCCATATGTACATGTATACAATGGAATTTATTATTACTCACACTCCCACCTAACTCACACTAACACACACACAAATTTGCATGTGTACATATGGGATGGGGGAGGAATTTATCCGCTGCTATCGATGAACACATATCATGTCAATATTTGTATAAGGCCACCAATAAAATGGTGTTTATGTGCAAATATGTATATTATTAATATTATTTTTATCTAAAATCTAACAATCATCATCTCTGTTGTCATAAACACATACTCTGGCATGTTTTATGTTGAAGCAATATATTTCTATACAATCTCATGCACACACACACACTCGCACACCCCCACGAATAACTACAAAACAATAACAATGGAATGAATATACATTCATCAATCTAACGGAATATGGGATATTTTATTATTACCTGAGTGTTCTAATTCTAGGCCTCATACGAATCGTTGCTTTTGTTTGCAATCTATGTGGGTGTATATGTGTGTGTGCATGTGAGTGTTGTGATATATGCATACATAGATTATTTATATTTATCTTATATGTAGATGAGCCTAACATGTAACGAGGTGTGAATGAGCGCGTGTATACCTATGTGCGCTAGGGTATGCAAGTGTGCGGCTATGTGTGTACAAACAAATGGCAAACAAAAAGGAAGAGTAATAAAAACATTTATAACGAAAAAAAAAACAAAAAAAAACTGAAAAAACAAAACAAAACAACAATGAATACATTTATCAATGTTATCATTTTCATAGGGACGTTCGTCGTATGTATTGTTGCAATATGTATAACATCGCACTAGGGATTTTGCTTATCTCTTAGCGTCGACTTGTGTGTACGTGTGTGTGGATGTGTGTGTTTATATGTCAGCGTGTTTACATTTGTGTTAGTAAATGGTGTCGGTCTTTGGTGTGTTGTTTTTCGCCCTTCTTGCTGACGTGTATTATTGTGTATTGCGTTTAATGAAAATAAATTGAATATTTCTATTTTGCTTCAGCGCGAGTATGTTGTTTTTAGTTTGCAGGCAAATTTACTGATTGCAGTTATTTAGATATTTATTTTTTCAAATGTTGTAGAAGAAAAAAATCGTAATGTTTTGGAGTAAGGCACAGTCAGTAGATATCTGAAGCGAAATATAACCATATCAACGATGGTTTCTTATGTATACGCAATATCAATCACTTTCACTTACACACTACAATATTTTTCAGCTCATTGATTTCTGACTCAATTCTGAGAACTGCACGTGAAAGTAGCCCCAAAGAGAAGAAGTTCTGCATCATTCGTTTTGTCAAGTTACATGCCATAATAATTTAATACCGATTTGAAGTAAGTATGTATCGTATAGGGAAATTTGTCTCGCTTTATGCTCTTTTGTTTGACATAACAGAAAGGCTATGTGGTGGCGTATGATTATCTTAAGTAATATTCCACGTAAATCATACGTCATGGAGTACAACAGTTTTATTGTAACTGCTACAAATTGAACCTAGTTCAAAATAATTTGATGAATGGAAAAGTAAAAATGTTGCTTATGTAGGGAAACGTTATATGAACAGATTTATGTCAAACAAAAGAGCCTAAAACGTGACAAATTCCCCTATACGATACTTACTGATTTCATTATCGATATTAAATAACTATGGCATGTTACTTGACAAAACGAATTATGCAGAACTTCTTCATTTTGGGTCTACTTTCACGTGGAGTTCTCAGAATTGAGTCCCAAAATCATATGTTTTACTGTGTTATGAACGATGAAATTTGTGTTTGTTTTTCAATGAAACCGAGTAGTACTAGTAGCACAACTTACAACTATCAATTAGTATAGAATCTATAACCTCTTTTTCTCAAATGTAATCTAATTCAACAAAAAATATCTAAAAAGTTATTTTTTCAAATATTTTTTGAAATCTTTGGAAGTCTTTTAAAATAACTTCTATTCAAACTGATAATATTTGAAACTAAATTCTACAGTACAGTACAGTACTTCAGGTTTTTTCTTTGCCTTGGATCCTACTATGACAATCAATATTATTCATACGCTCCTACATACTTTTACAAATTAATATCACTCATACGTCTAACAGTAGCGGATTTTCTACAACTTATAATAATAATTTAAAAAAGAAAATTAAATGAAGTCCTATAAATTAAATTTCACAACAAATTTTGGAGGTAATATTGTTTCTATTACATTTGCAATACTTAAAATTTATATAAATTTTATCAATATCGACTAAACCAAAATCCATCCCCTGAAGCACCATCACCACCAATACACGGAGATGCCTTTAAAGTGCTCTCTAATGTAATAACTCAAAAGTTTTTCCTGAATTTCATTAATAACAAATTAAATGTACCATGATGTACTTTATTCGTTCATAACATCATGATACATAATTGTATACGATAATCAATATTATTGTCTATTTTTGCTCCCTCATTTTTTTTTTTTTGTTTTGTTCAAGGATAATTTAAAATTAATTGTTGTTATAGAATTTTATTTATTGTTTGGTCAGCGCAAGGACGTGAATCAATCGAACTAATTTGATGAGGAAATGGCAAGTATTTGTATTCGAAACAAGTGGGGTGCATGAACTTTTAAATTGACTGTAATAGCTGGAGGGCAAAATATTTTGTAATTGAAATTTTATTACATTCTGTATATTGTTGTAAAATTTATTATTAATATGTTTTACAGTCAAAATTTTAGTATCGTGAAATTTTGAGAGATTACATGAGAGTTTATTACAGAAATCATAGGGAGTGTTTCAAGGAGAGGGATTGGTTTTATGTGCACACGAGTTTAATAAGCGAAAAGATGAATTTTAAAGATATGTCAAGTTGAACGCTTAGTAATTTAAATCAGGACAACATTTCATGTAAAATAACTTAAAATGACAAAACTCATGCAAAGTAGGCTACAAAATCCAAAGAGATCATTTGTGTGCTCTGCTCGTTTTCGAAGGCAGCTAAAGTGATGAAATCACGCCAATTATAGGTTAAGAAGCAATATTTCTTAACCACCAAGCCAAAACGAGGAAAGCAATGCAATTACACGTTTTAAAAACTGGAGACCACGGAGATAGCCAACGCCTATTCCATTCCAACTCACTCAACTACTTCGTGATGCTCCATCTCCCGAAAATACCAGCGCGCATTGGCAATATATTGCCTACAAGATGGAAAGGACTGCGCCTTATCGTACTATACGATAATACCTGGTACGATGACGAATGCCGCAATGCCACACAGGAACAAGATGATGCCTAAAAGGCCAAACTGCAGCCAACGGCAACGCCAGCTGTTCATAAAGAATACAGGGAGAATAGAAGGGGGGCGACTCGACTCTTTAGGTGAAAGAAAAATGGGAGCTGAAGGAATAAAATAATGTGTGCATTAAAGAATACAGGAATGGATGTCAAGAACGAAAATTCTTCCAGAAGATAAATGGTAGGGTACATGAAACAAGTCTTTCCTTCTGTAAAGACAAGGATGGTCAACTCATTACTGACTCTAAGAGCGTACTGAGAATATGAAAAGATCACTTCTGCCGCCTGTTGATGTCTGAAAACTCGGTTGCTAAAGACTGTGTATTAATCCGGTACGATAACATCGAGTGTCTCTCAGAGCCAAGCTCAGATAAAAACTTCCATATCCCGCCTAAGGAACAAAGAGAATATTTGGCTTCAGGAGAAAATGCCAGAGGATTGGAATCTCAATGTGCTATGTCCTATTTACAAAAAAGGTGACCGTAGTTAGTGTAAAAACCACCTTGAAATTATTCTCTTACCAATTGCGTAAAAGGTCCTCTCTAGCATACTGTGTGAACGTCTAAAGCCAATTGAAGAAAACCTGATTGGACCTTATCAGTGCGGCTACAGACCACGCAAATCCATGACGGATCAGATATTTGCAATACGCCAGATTCTTGAGAAAACCCATGAGAAGCGAATCGACACTTACCACCTCTTTGTCGATTGCAAAGCGGCCTTCGATAGTCAATATCGAACTCGGCTCTAGTTTAAACCGACGCCATAGTGGGCGGGTTGTCTGCTACTGAGACCTCGTGGATCTGCTACTAGTGTTCCAAAAACCAAACCGACACAACCAAAAGGCAGTCATAATCCAGGCCTGTTCTTTGAAAGTGGTTCTTTGAAACCAGGTACCTCAAAGTATCCCAAAGTCCCGATGGGATGTAATCCTGTCGTAATCCCTGATTCAGGTGCTGGTGACGCAACAAGACACTCCTGAACAAGGAGTAATTAGATTCTCTTCGAAACACCACCCTCGGCGTCAACTGCCTTGACTTCCACTACTATTCCCCCTATACTTAAGCACCTTTCCGAAGGACCTTCATTACCAGGCGTTCCGTCTATAAAATAATTAGTCGGCTCTGTGACAAACCGGTCGACGAGCTCACGGAACAGGAAAAGAGTTCTCTCCAGTGAGCGTACCTCCTGATGAGAATGACACAACTAACCGGAAGTCATCTGATTTTGCGCCTTGCTGATGTTCCACAGAAGCCACTATCTATTCCTGCTGAACCCTGCCGACCCTTTGAAAATCCTGGCAATTCTTCAATACAGTAATCCTTAACTACCCACATAGGACTGGAAAGTAGTTAAGGTTAATGAAGCGGCGAAAGACTGGAAGAAGGCCACCATAAGAGGCTCAATTTTGCCACTTAGAGAGACACAAGGGAGGTAGTTCTATGGATTTGACTCCATCTTCCTATCCGTATCCATCCATCCTTCTTCCGTATATACAAAATTGACGATCGAAAGAAGCCTTCAGCTCAAGGGGGCTCCAAAATCGGCAAGATAAAACGGCATTTCCATCTGTCAACGAAGTCTTTAACTCGTTAACTCGGTAGTAGTAGATGAGGAAAACCTCTTGAAATTTGACGATGACCCAGAGTATGCAAACATAACTGTCGTTCACTTTACCTCTTGGAATTTGACGACGACCCAGAGGATGCCAACATAACTGTCGTTCACTTTAAATTAACTCAAAATAAAATAAACTATACTTTTCAAATATATCATCATATTAATATGATAATAGTAAAATGTATGCACTATACATACACAGATATGTATGCTGTTGACGTAAGGATTCAACTTTAGATGTGAGCTCTATCTTCCAAACGGGTGATCCAATCCTAATCAAACTTAGGACTGTTGCGTAAAACAGTTTTGGCTAGGATACCATGAAATTTCACGTCGATCCGATTATCCAGTTAAGAGCTTCAGCGTTTTGAAAACGCAAAACA
This sequence comes from Muscina levida, assembly GCA_964034835.1. Classification (NCBI taxonomy): domain Eukaryota; kingdom Metazoa; phylum Arthropoda; class Insecta; order Diptera; family Muscidae; genus Muscina; species Muscina levida. The sequence continues at coordinate 19,047,805 of OZ035880.1, read as the reverse complement.
TACCCAGATATGATGCCGTTGATCTAAAAGTTAAGGCATTTCAATTTTAGTCAAGATACCCATAAACATGCACAAGATGCCTAAATATAAACATTAGAGTGCGTCAATTTTTTTTATCGACCAAGCGGTCAAAGTCGTAATCTACGATGAAATCTATGAAAATTTGCCCAAGAAACCATGGGTCATAAAATGATAAACTTTTCGTAATGTTGAAAAAATCTACAACAAGACCCGCAATTTTCACGGAATTGTCCCTAGAGAGTTAAAATGTGTGACCGACCCCCAGTAATTTTTCCCACCTAACATTTTTCCCTAACATACCTACCCCCCGTTTTTATAAAATTTGCTCCCACCGCACTAACTACCCTAAAGGTGCCCCTAGAGAAGTCCAATGTATGATCGACCCCTAATTATTTCCTCAGATCATATCTAACCTCTTTCTTTAACCCTTAATGTGGTCCCCATACAATTTGTTTTTTATTATTATAATTTTTTTCGTGAAATCAGTTCTTTTCGCACCCATGGTGCCCTCTGAAGGGTAAAATGTAGTATTTCTCTCCTAATATTTTTCTCAAACATATCCACCCCCTATAGTCACAACCTAAGTGTTAAAATTTTTTGAAAAATGGTAACGGAAATATTAATTTTTGGAGAATTTTGTTATTTTGGTCGTTTAAAGTGCATTGTGTTTGGTAGCCCTTTTAGGGGTGAAGATAGGGGGTGAAGATAGGGGGTTGGTATGTACGACACAAAAAACAACTGCATTTCGGGCTGAATCCAAATATCTGCGCTGGATACACTTGCGAGTCGCTAACGATGTCGATTTGCAGATAATCGAGAACTATTTCGTTGACTAAACTCGGCTACGACAAGCAGGTTCAGATTTCAGGATCGCGTTTCAAGTTGCAGCATAAGCTTCGGTTTACCAGTTATTGTTACGAACAGACAGCCGAAGCTGCTGTGAGGGAACAGACAACCGAGGCCTTGTGGGGGAACAGACAACCGAAGTCGCTGTGGGGGAACAGACAGCTGAAGCCGCTGTGGGAGAACAGACAACCGAAGTCGCTGTGGGGGAACAGACAGCCGAAGTCGCTGTGGGGGAACAGGCAACCGAAGTCGCTATATACTTATACAACGTAGCGCCTTAAGTTAATGAGAATTCCAATGGGCATACTACGAATTGCTAACATTGAGTGCTTATACCAAGAGCAACGACAGTTTCTTATGAGCTTTGTTAATGTATGAGTTAATCTATCAGTGAATTATATTTATAGAATTTGTCTCGTTACAGTTTTTTGGGTAACCACTTAGTGCATTTTTTTTATTTCAGACAAATTGACCCACTCTAATATACATACATATAAGTAAAAACCCGATTTTTCAAAAACTTAAGATGGACTTATATGACGTTACATTAAGTTGCTATCGACATCAGTGCATCAACCTTATTCGACATTCTTAAGGAGTAAAAAAAGGAACTTTTGAACAGATCAAAACCGAATTTTTCGATCCCTTATCCTCCCTTATCATTTGTCTCTTGCTACTTTTCTCTATTATCAAACTGTACGTATGTTTAATAGTGATATAATGTGTTAATCATATGTCACATTGCTTTGTCCTGAAACATTGCATATGAATACTCAAGATGGCTTACAACCTATACGAGATTAAACTTTGTTGCATTATTCACTCACGAGCGACAAATTACACGATTCCTCACTCGCACAGTTCGACTCCTATCTACTAGTTAAATATGTATATAGCAAATCTGTCTGTCTGTCTATAACGACATGATAGATAACACAGTACAACATTTTACAGCTCATGGATTTGGGACTTAATTCTGAGAACTGCACGTAAAAGTTACCCCGAAAAGACGAAGTTCTGCTTCATTCGTTTTGTTACAGTAAGTAACATAGTAATTATCGTATATGGGAATTTGTCACATTTAAGGCTACTTGTTTGACATAACTCGAAAACCACTAGTCCTATTTAGCTGAAACAAATTTAAAAAAACTAAGAATTACAATTCCTTTAATCTGTTCATATAACGTTTCCCTACATAAGTTACAGTTTTACTTTTCCATTTATCAAATGATTTTGAACAGGGTTTATAAAACTGTTGTACTCCGTGACGTATGATTTACATGGAATACGCCACCATATAGTTTTAATGTTATGTCAAACAAAAGATCCTAAAACGTGACAATACGATGCTTGCTAACTTCAAATCGATATTAAATTATTATGGCATGTAACTTGACAAAACGAATAATGCAGAACTTCTTCTTTTTAGGGCTACTTTCACATGCAGTTCTCATATTTCAGTCCCAAAATCATGTGTTGTACTGTTTATTAAAGCAGCTGACTTGACAAAACGAATGATGCAGAAGTTCTTAAAATTGGGGTTACTTTCACGTGCAATTCCCAGAAATGAGTCCCAAATCAATGAGGTGAAACATGTTGTATTGTGTTATATGCGATAATCTAAACAATTTGCATGATAGCAATGATCTGTCGAACAGGCGACCTTCATCCGTATAAAATAGTGGAATTGCACTCCAATTTCCAAAAAAATCAATTCTTTACAAAAAATTTTAAAGCTATACATAATTTTAAATCAACTCAAATTGCGCCAACTTCTAACCACCTACCATGTTGTTAAATTGCAAATTACCACCAACGAACTATCAATCATTGTTAAAAAGAAAACGGAAAAAGACATTGACATGACAAGGATGCCATCAACTAAATACATTCGCTCAATCGAATGCGATGAAAGCCAACCACCTACCTACTCCTTCGTTCAAAAGCACACGCAACCATTTTAAGCAGGCTATTTCCATTCATTGAGGAAATACAAAACCTGCAAATATCATTTGATGAAATGGTCATTCTATTAATGTCCCAGCTATTGTTAACGGTAATTTCTGTTATTATTATTATTGCACGTATATAAATATCATGCTGGGGGAGGGCACCTTGTTGCTTTTGGGATTTTTTAAGTTTTCTGTGGAAAAATAAGAGGTACTACGTTGTGTTGTGTGTGTGTGTGCGCGTTAAGTTATATTAATGTTTTCTGCGTGACATTTTATACCCTATATATATACCACTTGGCTTCGAATTTATGCAAATCTTTGATAAATTAAATAATTTTCTTCCTTTTGCTTTTTTTTCATATCGTTTCATATGGATTCACATTGTTGCCCAGCTATCCGGTGATTCTGTTCAAGGACACTCTGGTTTGTATTTGTTTCCCCAACATCCATATTTCTTTCTTTTTATATCCAAATTCATTCATACCTGGCAGTACCATCATCGCATTAAATTACAATTTAAAATATCATTAAAAAAGTCTTAGAAAAGTTTTTTTTTTAACCGCAGTCGCGGATGTTACATCAAGCAGGAGACAGACAAGTGGTATAGCGGCACAGTGGGGAAACAAGAGAAAGGAAATTTTCATATTTTGAACTTATCATATCGATGACACCGGCATAACCCAAAAAGGTAATCCAGAGAAAAAATATTCTCTCAGCTCGCGAGCTAGGAGCCACAAAATTTCAAAGGAGCTCTCGGCTCGCGAGCCATGAGCCTTAATAAAGCGCTGGCTCGCGCGCCTAGAGCCAATAACCCAAAAAGAGCTGGCTCGTGAGCCAGTAGCCAAAAGCCCAAAACAGAGCCATCTCGCGAGCCAATTTGAGAGCCCATTTGAAATTTTGTGGCTCTTGGCTCGCGAGGTATGTACCAAAGGTAATTTTTTATGCCAAAAAGTACTTTTATTGGCCCAAAAAACACTTTTCTGTTGCACAAAATACTTTTTTAGTACCAGAGTACTTTTTTGTACCAATACTTTTATTGTACTTATTGATTCATAGTACTTTTATTGTACTTTTGGTACAAAGTACTTTTTTTGTACCAGAGGACTCTTTTGTATCAAAAAGTACTTTTAATGTACTTTTTGGCACAAAGTACTTTTTTCGTACCAAAGTACTTTATTATGCTAAAAAGTACTTTTATTGGCCCAAAAACACTTTTTGTTGCACAAAGTACTTTTTATGTACCAGAGTACTTTTTTGTACCAAAAGTACTTTTATTGTACTTTCTGATTCATAGAACTTTTATTGTACTTTTTGGTATAAAGTACTTTTACTGTACCAAAAAGTACTTTTATTGTACTTTTTGGTTCATATGACTTTTATTGAACTTTTTTTTGTACCAGAGGACTCTTTTGTAAAAAAAAGTAATTTTAATGTACTCTTCGGCACAATGTACTTTTATCATACCAAAGTTTATTATGCTAAAAAGTACTTTTGTTGGCCCAAAAACACTTTTTGTTGCACAAAGTAATTTTGTACCAAAAGATCAAGTACTTTTTGGTTTATAGTACTTTTATTGTACTTTTTGGTACAAATTACTTTTATTGTACTTTTCTGCACAAAGTACTTTTTTGTACCAAAGTGTTTTTTATGCCAAAAAGTACTTTTATTGGCTCAAAAACTCTTTTTGTTGCACAAAGTACTTTTTTTTGCACCAGAGTACTTTTTTGTACCAAAGTACTTTTTTTATGCCAAAAAGTATTTTTATTGACCCAAAAACAATTTTTCTTGCACAAAGTACTTTTTTTGTACCAGAGTACTTTTTTGTACCAAAAGTACTTTTAATATTTTTTTCGGCACAAAGTACTTTTTTTCGTACCAGAGTAATTTTTTGTAGCAAAAAGTACAACAAAAAGAGTTTTTGAGCCAATACAAGTACTTTTTGGCATAAAAAAGTACTCTGGTACAAAAAGAAGTACTTTGTGCAACAAAAAGTGTTTTTGGGTTAATTAAAGTACTTCAGTACTTTTAATAAAAGTACATTGCGCCGAAAAGTACATTAAAAGTAATTTTTAGTGCAAAAAGGTACTCTAGTACAAAAAAGTACTTTGTACCAAAAAGTACAATAAAAGAACTATAAACCAAAAAATACTTTTGGTACAAAATAGTACTCTGGTACAAAAAAAAGTACTTTGTACCAAAGGTACAATAAAAGTACTATGAACCGGATCGCAAGCCGGGAGCTCATTTGAAATTTTGTGGCTCCGGGCTCGCGAGCCGAGAGCACATTTAAAATTTTGTGACTCTTGGCTCGCGAGGCAGCATTTTATAGTATTTATAGTATAGGACCAAATCTTTTACCATATAAACTATTTATCGCCCACAGTGCCCACAGTGGCATTGTCAAATTTTACACGGCACTTATATATTGTCACTGCTAAAGCTTTACTAACACACATTGACTTTCCTGTCCGTCCTCCACGAAAAAAAAAACACCCTGAAGTTCAAATAAGTTGCAATACAGCAAAATGTTTCACTTTTCCCATGCCTTACAAAAACTTTGATAAAAGCGGCCTGTACCAACCTCGAACACTAAACAAACATAAGGTGTCATATCAACATTGCAACTTTTACCAAACTTTCAGCTAACATTTCACTCCACTACCTCAAAATTGGAGGGGATTTCATTTGCAGCCGTTGCTCTTTTGTTTACTTCTTTAATTTAAATATCATTTTTCATATTGAGATTTTAATACCCCAAGTACATCTCCCACCCCTCCCCTTCCCTATAAAGTAAACTAAATGTGGTGATAAAATATTAAGGGCTTTGTTTTGTTGTTGTTGTCGCTTGTCTTTAAAAGACAGTTGGCAAAGATGCATAAGATCAAGTGCGTATTTTTTTACGATTTATTATAAAGATTTTTAATATTTTACGGTTGTATTAAAATTATTTCACAAAGATTAATAAAACATTACGGAAGTTTTGTCACAAAACAATTTAATAATAAACTTTTATGGTGTTTAACATCTCAGTATACAATAACGTTTATCTGCTGTTTTACTTTGTAGTATTAATTGAATTTACGTACTAATGTTGTGCAATCATTTGTTTATCTTTCAATTGTCATGTTTCTCTCTCACTCTCTATTCTATGTAGATTTTTACTCGTGGTATAAAAATTTTGTCCACCTAAGCCTTTGAAGTTTTTCGTATAGTGTATGTGTGTGTTGTGGTGTGTGTGTGCTATAGATATTACTTGCGATTGTATATCTATCTCTCTATTGATTGTCTATTGTTTAAATGCATTTGCCTGGATTATATTTAGAGCCATTCTATTTTGATAATGTCACAAATCTGTGTGTGATAATCGTGAGGTTAACACGCACAAACTCCTTCTCGGAACTCGGCATGATAAAAAGCAATACACACTAGTGCATATATATAGAAATGGAATATTGAAGACTGTGTGATTTGGCTATTTGGGGGGTGGGGAGGCAGGGATTTTCACTTTATGTAGATATACAAGTGATAGCAGTACAAACGACTGTTAGCATAGCAATCAAATAATACCAAATTTGTAGGTGGACTAAAAGTCGTGTCATACGTGACTTATGATCAAAATGTGAAATAAACTTGTATTCAAATAAAGAGTATAGTTTAATATTAAAACGCCATGATATGAAGTACCTTGCAGCAAATAACACAGTACAACATTTTCAGCTCATTGATTTGGGATTCAATTCTGAGACTGAGTTCTGCAACATTTATTTTGTCAAGTTACATGCCATAATAATTTAATATCGATTTGAAGTTAGTAAGTTTCGTATAGGGTAATTTGCACGTTTAAGGCTCTTGTTTGACATAACTCGAGAACCACTATTCCGATTCAGCTGAAACAAATTTAAAAAAAATTAAGAATTACAATTCCTATAATCTGTTCATATAACGCATTAGCAACATACACTTCATAAGCAACAGTTTCACTTTTCCATTCATTAAATGGTTTTAAACTGGGTTTATTTTGTAGCAGTTACAAAAAAACTGTTGTACTCCGTGGCGTATGATTAACGTAGAATATTACTTATGGTTATCATACGCCACTATATAACAAAAGAGCAAATTACCCTACACGATACTTGCTGACAAAATGAATGACGCAGCACTTTTTCTTTCAAGTGTAGTTCTCAGAATTGAGTCCCAAAATCATGAGTTGTACTGCGTTATGTAACGATATGAAGTTTTCCAATGCCAGAGCGTATGAGTTATGTGGAATTTTATTTATTACTCATACGTACGTCAGTATATACGAAAGTAAGTGTAAAGGCGCGTTCAGACACTAGGAATATGTCGATATTTTGCCTGTCAGGAGTGTTATCGATAATGATAATTGCTATGACATTCTAGTTGTCGACAACCGTTCACACACAAAATTTTCTCGCACCGTCTAACACCTATTTAATATCTACAAATATAGAAAAAGTGCTAAAAATCTACTTTGAGCAAAAAAATCATATGGCCATTAAATAATTAATGCAGCCAACTTGGCAAAACGAATGATGCAGAAGTTCTTATTTTTGGCGCTACTTTCACTTGCAATTCTCAGAATTGTGTCCCAAATCAATTAGCTGGAAAATGTTGGCGTTTATGTGGTGGGAAAAAAAATTCATGATCCAAAAATATGGGGGAGGTGGAGTGAGTTCAAATGGCTGCGCAACGTTATCAAAGGTAGTGGGAAATGAGAAAAAATCTATCTAAATTATAACCTAAACATACCTTCCCCCTATCATCACCCTCTAAGGGAGCTCCATAAAAAATCAATTTTTTATAAAATTTGCTCTAACTACCCTAAAGTTGCCCCTAGAGGAGTCAAATGTATGATCGAACCCCAGTATTTTCACAACCCCAACTGTTTTTCAGAATATATCTTGCTTCTATAATTTTTCAATTTTAAGACTATATAAGTGGTGGAATTTAATATAATAATTTTTCACACCAATAAATTTTTGTCGTGGGATCGGATCCTTAAGAAGAGAATTGTGTAGTTGTATGAACAAAAAGCACCAGAAAAAAATAATATAAAAATTGTTTCTCCATAACCTCATTTTTCTGATAAAATCTATTTCAGCTACCCCATACCCATAATTTTTTGGAAATTCTTTTAGATCACAAGCCTTAATATTCCGCTTCAAGAGTTTCAAAAATCGCAAAAAACGCCCTACTGTATATGTGCAGAGAGTTTGCATATGGTACTCGCTTGATGTGTATGTACAACGTATGAGTAATATTAATTTTATGCGGATTTAATATTAATCATACGCACATCATTCCCACATTGTAGATAAATGGTTAAATAACACAGTGCAACAGGCAATTTGGAGGGTTAGAATTTTAAAGTCAGGGTGAAGGTAATAGGTCAGTATAGTAAAACCCCTAAAGTGTTTGGCGACAAGAACCATTGATGATTCCTTATATCATTCTGCTTAAATAAATAATTTATATTAATACATCCAAGTAAAAAATCAAGTTACACTGATAGTATTGAATGATAACCCCGACCTAAGTGTATACTGTACTCTACATATGTAGCGAGTTTGCATATGGATAAACAACGTATAAGTAATATTAGTTTTATGCGGATTTAATAATAATCATACGCACATCATGCCAATATTGTGGGTTTATGGTTTAATAACACAGTGTAATCAACCGTGGCATGATGGTTGAAACACGCGACTACCATGAGGGAGATCCATGGTTCGATTTCTATCTCCAGTCATCTAAATTTATCTTTCATTGTCGGCCCCACGATGTTGTCAACATCAACTTTGTAGAATAAGTGTCGTCATGTCAAGTAAAAGCTTCTCAAACTGTGACATTCGCATTCGTCGATAAATCAAAAAGTGCCGTTTATTGTGAATCTAAAAATAGAAAGCGTGTTAATTCACAACAACGCGAGAAGGCTTATTAATGGGGTGTAAAGGGAAATTAAGTGTGTTTTTTAAACAGTGCAACAGCCAATCTGGAGGGTGAGAAATTCCAAGTCAGGGTGAAGGTAAAAGGTCAGTATAGTAAATCTCCAGTTCCTTACAATTCTGCTGAAGAATGAAATGGAAAACCATCAATGGATCTTGAGTTAACGCTCTTTTACTACACTGGTCTATTACCTTCAGCCTAACTTGGAATTTTCACCCCTCAGGCAATTACCTCGAAAATGTTTCCACTATTAACCTATTCTATGCCGAGAATCGACCATGTGATGCTATGAAAATTTCTGGAAGGTCAGTTCAGAGGTGTAGCTATTCTGTAAGGTAAAAAAAAATCACGTTCAAATATTTGATTCGTTTTTTAACTTTATGCAATAAATAAATGCAACACTAACCGGACAAACACAGTAAGGTAATAACTTCACATGGCGTTGCTTAAGAGTATGAGATCGCCACGAAAACAAAAAATGTTCCCGATACACTGAAATGTTTCCATATTGAAAATCCACGACTTTGTCTCTCTTAAGACTTCTTCTTATTTTTGTTTATAAAAATCGTAGGGATCGAAAAGTATAGCTTATTTCAGCGACAGGCAAAAGTTAATACCAACACAAGAGTATAAACACAACTTCGATTATGATGTAGTCTTAGTCGTGGTTGTGTTTGTTTCACTTATTTGTGGCTCAAATGTTAAAAGCTTTCAACTCCGATGACGACGTAAGTTTTTGGCATTGTATGGACACGACAAAACAAAACAAACAATTAGGATTATATTGAACTTGTCTTAATTTTTATAGAGAGTGATAAAAATCCAGTTTTTTGACTTCTCAAACGAACAAACGTAGTGAAAATAAAATGCTTTAATTTTTTGTAAATATATGTAAATTTAAGTAACATACTTTACTTATTCACATTTACATTATTTTACACAACATTTGCTCAACTTAATTTGTTACAAATTCCCTAAAACTTTAAACAATTTTAAAGCAATTACAAATTTGTTTCAACCTTACAGAGGTGGCTTCCACAGATTATTGTGTTTCTACTATTTATAGGCCTCCTCATCAACCCTTTATACTAAAACCACATTCAGTGCCACAGTTTTTGTAGTTTTTGTAAATCTCTCCCTCTGTGACAATCTATTTCAGGATTACAGTCTATAAGCGGCTTCAGTTTGTAATAATGAAGCATCAACAACAACAACATAAATTGAAGAGACAATATAAACATGTCAGAGGGATATTTGCCATTGCATACAGGTAAAACTGGTGCCTGAATTTTCTACTATACATAGGTTTAGGCATGTTTCGTTTTCGTTTTTGTTTTGTTTTTTTCTGGTTTAAACACAGTGAGGTTTAAAGTAAAAGCTTAGTAGTCGTATTAACTAACTGTCAGCTCTGACTGCCAAAAGCACAATGCAGTGGAATTTTACTACAATTATTTCGAAGGCAATGAACACAACATAACCGCAGGGATTTTTTTTGTTTGTTTTTTTTCTCTTTTTTCTTTTTTTTTTTGTCTAGACAAATCAGTTTTAAAATTAGGGCAATTTATTGGAAATGTTGTGTATTTTATTGACTGTGCATGATTATTTCATTTTGTTGCATTGCCAAGTAGGGGATGGGAATTGAGCCTTGAGCGATATGACATAATACTATTAAATCATGAAAGGGAATGTAGAAATTTTTATTTGCATAAGCCGATTTATTTGTTGTTAGAATTTTATAATGTTAAGGGGAATATATTTAATTTAGCGAGGGTTTTATAACAATTAGAAGTATAACTAAGTAAAATGTGTCTTTAAAAATGTAAAGTCATATTTAAGAAATACCTGCATGCTAGTTTTTGTATGTCATTACACAGTACAACACAAGACTTTGGGGCTCAATTCTGAGAACCGCACGAGAAAGTAGCCGCAAAAAGAAGAAGTTATGCATCATTCGTTTTGTCAAGTTAGATGCCATAGTAATCTAATATCGATTTGAAGTTAGTAAGTAACATATGCGGAATTTGTCACGTTTAAGGCTTTTTTGTTTGACTAACATAAATACTATATGGTGGCGTATGATTATCATAAGTTATATTCCACGTAAATCATACGCCACTGAGTACACTGCTACAAAATAAACCCACTTCAAAATCATTTGATAAATGGAAAAGTGAAGCTAATGCAAATGTATTGCTTTTATAAATGTATTTTTTATCTTAAACCAAAAAACAAAATATAAATGTATTACTTAATATGGTTCAACATTGTTATCTATATATATAAAAGGCTTGGGTGACTGACTGATCACTCCCCAGCCCAAACGGCTAAAGCTAGAACCGTGAAATTTGGAAAGTAGGTTCCTTTTATGATGTAGGCGCGCACTAAGAAGGGATTTTTGGAAATTCGGACTGGAAGCGGGTAAAATGGGCGTGGCACCGCCCCATACAACTGGAATTTTAAAATGGCTGAATCTTTTGAACCAGATTTGGTACGTATATCGGACGTATAAGAAAATACTTTGTTTGTGGAAAGAGAGCGCTGCCACGCCCCTTTTTAAAAATAGTTATATTGGCCAAATAAATGGACCGATTGCAATTATACTTTTTTTGTGTGATACTGTTCATAGGGTATCTATCATAGTCTACATGAAAACATAATTAGACAAAAGGGCGTGGCACCGCCCACACAAACTGAAATTTTAATCGGTCATATCTTAAAAGCCGTTAGAGGTATGAAGATGAGATTTGCTTCATATGTTACTGATATAAAGAAAATAACGTCTCGCTGGAAATTAGGCGGTGCCACGCCCCTTTTAAAAAATCATTATTTCGGCGAAATAAATGGACTGATTGCAATTGCATTTTCACTGTGTAGTACTGTCCGTAGGGCCTCTACCATAGGCTCCAAGAAAACTTAATTAGACAAAGGTGCCGCCCACACAAACCAAAATTACAAAAATTAGATGAGATTTCCTAACTATGTAAATGGAACATGGGGGATTACGCCTCGCTGGGAAATAAGCAGGGCCAAGCCCCTTTTGAAAATCGTTATGTCGGTCATATTAATAGAACGATTCCAATAACATTATCATAACAAATTATAAAAATGGATAAAACTGATCAAATACCTAAAGGAAAATGTATATAGAATTGCTCCCTATAGAATCACAGAACTGCCAAATGGGGTTTTTAGAAAATCGAACACTTAAGGGTAAAATAGCCAAATAGGGAAAGCTATAATTGTATATGGGAATGCTTCCTATAGAATTAAAAGGGGTAGCGGTCAATTTTAGTTGTGCGATACGAATATATATTTTTAAATTCGTACTTTTAGGGATAAAAAGGGACTACGGCGGTACAATCACTCGTACCAATGGGAAAAAGCTACAGTCATAAATGGAGTATTCGTTCGTTTTATGAAGCATTTGCATTTTACCCCATAAGAAGGTGAAGCAACGCGAGCCGGGAAAGCTAGTATGTGTATAAAAATTCACCCCAAAAAATTTATTTTTGAAAACTACTAAACCCCACAAAAAACATGTATTGTTATTACATCCCACAGTAATCCAAAATATATACCAACTCTTTATTAAAAAATACTGCAATATAAAATCATTATAATTGAATTATACGGAGAAATTAATGCTGCTAATTAATTAACTATTGTCAAGTACATAGTTCAATATGTTAACTGCCACACAACAATCAATAAAACAAAAACAGGCTAATAGATATTAGAAAAATTATAACAATTTCGAAAAACTGTTGTTTACATTTATCAATAACATATGCAAACAAGTGTTGACATAATCACATTATAATATTAATTGAATGCAATTTTAATATAATTTATTACACCTTTAGTTTTTTGTCTGTATTATTTTGTCTGTTCTTGGTTACAGCTTATCTGCAACATGTTTTTAAGCTTAATTAATAACGGTTTTAATTAATTAGCGCTCATACTTTACTTTGTTTTACATACAAAAAAAATATTTAACTTATTGTTAGTAATTATAACACGTAATTATTAGGAGTTGCCAAAGCCCACAAATGAAGGTAAATTTCATCCTTCTCATAGGTACTCATTGTACATGATTTGTGTTAAATGGAAGAGTAGATATTCATCCATCATTGCCTTACGTTTAAAAGGAATTCTTTGTCTTTTACACTTTGTTGAATGTTTCTCACATCAAGATTGGATAACAACTCCTTAACTAGGTCTATCCAACGAAGTTTTTGGTCATCTTCTCCTGCACCTTCAGAGAAGTTTGTCGCCGAAATTATTTATAGGCAGTAGCATTTTCATCCATATGTACAACATTCGGTATAATTGAACGCGCTTGACTACGTCTATGCCAGTATACTGATCATACAGCTTATAGTTGATATGACAAAGGTACTCGCCGTTAACGATTATGGCTCAAAATATTTGCGATGTATTTTTTTCTTCAAGACTACTACAATAGATTGATCCACTTATGTCATTACCCAGGATTTTGCTCTGTCTACATTTGTTCGAAGAAACAGTATTTTGTCAATAAAGCGCTTGCCTAGCGTATAGTGACAGCCGTTTACGATCCATACCCTTCTTTTGATTTCCTCATCTCTCATGAGACCCACTTGTGCCGACTGCTTCTCATTGCAGTAACATCCTTGAGTCCTCGATCAATGACATATATCATCGGCATACATAGCAGCATGTTTCTTCTACTAAAAATGGTACAAATTGTGTTAACTGCAGCCTTCTAAATACATACTCATCTCCATTAGGATGTTAGAGAGATCGGAAGAAAGATCCATCAAATTTGTGACCGCTTTCACTAAAGACTTCGTGTCGGTCAGTGCCATACCGCAAAGTCGTATCAGCTTCGTAGGGATACCAAACTTAGTCAGAGCATCAAATAGTTTCGGTTGTATCGGACCGTCAAAAGCAGCTTTGTGATCGATAAATAGATGATGTGGCCTTCATTAGCTCAAAGGAGGTTGCCAAAAATTATCTTACGATAATCGGATAAGATGCCTGAGCGGCTGATGATTAATCGGCATAAAGCATTGTTACTCCAGCAACTTTTTCAGCAGTTACAATAACAACAACATACACAGATGATAAGTGTCGGTCTGGATTTGTTAAGTCTTCTCCAGGGTTAGTAGTAGCATGAGTATCTGGTCGCTTGTGGATTTAGTAGGTCTACAGCCATACTGATAAGATCCAATCAGTTTCTGTACTCGACAGTTACTCAACATAACCTAGTATGCGATGGGTAAAGTATTTATCTAGCTGTAGTTGGTGCATACACTTCATCCGCGTATCTTGTGCCTAGAACATGTACCACTCAGACTCCAATCATCAGACATGCCTACCCTTTAGCCAAATCGTTTTTATGAGCTAGTGTGTGCTCTTTAACAACTCATTGTTGCCGATTTAAATCCATAGAACACTCTCCCTTGTGTCTCTCTAAGTGGCAAAAGTGGGTCACTATTAAGTATTATGGCGGCCTTGCTGGAGACTTCCACCGCTTTAGTAAATTTTACGACTTTTCAGTCCTGTATGGGTAGTTAAGGATTAGTGTATTTAACAATTGCCAGTATTTCCATAGGGTCGGAGGGTTCAGCGGGAATCTTGGCAATAGATCGTGGCGTTTATGGAACATCTGTAAGATGTATAACTTCAAATCTTGCACCAGTCCAAACCTCCCCGAGTGATTCTATAGCTTCCGTGTACAGTTGCAGTCATCCTCCACAAGAGGTACACTACCTTTTAACTCCACGATGTGGGATTGTGTCCACTGGAGTATACTCTTTTTCTACTCCATGAGCTCGTCGATCGGTTTGTCACGAAACTGACTTATTATTTTATAGACGGAACGCCTAGAGGCAATAGTAGTGGAAGTCAAAGCCGTTGAGGCCGAGGGAGGTACTTCGGAGAGAATCGAATTATTATTCGCTTTTACTCCTTGCTCAGCTGTAGGCACTATGGAAGCTGTATTGGCGGCCAACTGGAGCCTTGCTGCATCACCAGCATCTGAAGCAGGGTATTTCGACAGTATTACATCCCATTAGGACCTTGGGAGCCTTTGAGGTTTCTGATTTCGAAGAACCACAATGTAACACGCTTGAATTATGACTGCCTTTTGACTGTGTCGATTTCCTTTTTGGTACACTAGCAGCAGATCGATTAGTGACACCTGACACCACCACTGCACTAGACGTGGTCTCAGTTAAAGACAACATACCACAACATACTACGGAACTCGATGATTTTTCCTAGAAACTCATTATTTGTTTTGTCAAGTTACATGCCAAAATAATTTAATATCGATTTGAAATTACTAAGTTTCGTATAGGGGAATTTGTCACGTTTTAGGTTCTTTTGTTTGACAAATTTAAAAAAGGTAAGAGTTACAGTTCCTTTAATCCGTTCATAGAACGTTAACCTATATAAGCAACAGTCTCACTTTTCCATTCATCAAATGATTTTGAGCTGGGTTTTTTTGTAGTAGTTACAATAAAACTCTTTTACTCCGCGGCGTATGATTTTCGTGGAATATTACTTATGACGATCATACGTCACCGTATAGAATTTATGTTATCTCAAACAAGAGATCCCCTACACGATACTTATGTAGTGGTTTATATCACAGTACAACATTTTTCGGCTCATTGATTTGGGACTCAATTCGTGACAAATTCCCCTATACGATATTTAATAACTTTAAATCGATATTAAATTATTACAGCATGAAACTTGACAAAAAGAATGATGCAGAACTTCTTCTTTTTGGGGCTACAGTTCTCAGAATTGAGTCCCAAAATCATGATATGTACTGTGTTATTTGGAGCGCACTCTGCGCGACGGTGACCAGATTTCCATCTCTGTCGGTACACGTATGGTTCCCTCTGCCAACTCATTTGTTTTTAACCTTTCTGTAGAACTTTTGGGTTTCATATCCATCCCTGTTCTTTTCGATATCCTGACTCTATATTTTCTTCCAAAGACGCTTTTCTGGGCTGAAGAGGCATTTCGTTTCCATTCTCTGGTCATTATATTGTTTCGTCACAACACACGTTACCAGTGGCTTACATCAATTTCCTCGGACACTAAAAGGGCTAAAACGCGAGACCAGTCTCTTGTTGACTATGAATCATAGATCAATATAATATAGAGCCAACACTTCGCTCTTTAAAATTAGGATCCAAAGGCCAATGGGAACTTTTCTGTTTTGAGGGAAAAATAAGCAAAAATTTGCGTGAAGAAGAAGCATTATGCGTGTATTTTGATATTTAAACTTATGGAAGAGTGGAGGTTGAAAACAAAACATCCGCTTAACACACTTTTAGGCAAGAGCGAGTTGGTAGGACAATGCTATGAATCCAGATCAAAATTCGTGTTATTCTGCATGTCGGCTGTAAAAAATGTTACATATATATATCGTGGTTGTAGAAATGTCATAGTGTACCGTTGCTGCGCCGACCAAAAAAGTCATGTGTTTTTCACTTACTTCTCAGAAGAACCAAAAAACTTGTTTTTTTCGAACATTTTTTATATATTTTACACTTTTACACTTGGTAACGAAACCAAACCAGATAGACAAGAGCTGTTAAAAATTGCAATAGAAAATATTCGAAAAATTACACTTAACTGATTTGGTCGGTATGTTCCTTTTCCTTCCGGCCACCCGCCAATAGGATGAAGACATCATCTCTGTAGAGAGTTTGGACATTCCTTTTCATCCTTAAATCATGATCTTAATAACTTTTGAGATGGTCTTAAGAGTTTCTTTGAGTTTGTATAATAGTTTTTGTATTAAAGAATGTAGCTCTTTAGGCCACCGCGACTGATCCTACATCCTTCGGGCTGCCAACGACTTTAATAAAGAAGCTATGTTGATCATCGGTTACCTTATCCAAATAAAAAATGAACAACAAATCTTTGGTTTTACTGAACAAAAAAATTAATACATAAATCTCTAGTTTCTATGAAAGTATTTTCATTATTTTTTTTTTTGGTTTTTTTAAATGTTGTTATTTATAACCATCCGTAATAGTTCAAAATTAATCCCGACTACTGAACTTTTGGTTTACGGGCTTTTAGCTTTGTTATGTTCGTTACAATATTTTCCTTTCAAACTGTCAGCAAATCCCCATTAAATCTATATACAGCGACCAGTATTTAGCGATTTTACCAAATACCCACCAATCATCTCAGCTTACCTGGTGCGTCTGTTTCTCATGCCCTCTAGGGATATTCTTTTATCTTTGACGAACACCGAACACTGACGGACGATTATCGATATCGGAAGCAATTTAAATAGTCAATCAAACTGGAACTAACTGCTATCATTTAATCTATATTTATTTGAAAAACACACACCTACAAACACACACATACATGAAATCTAACTAATGCGGAATAAAACATTTAACCTTTTTAGCTCCCCTTTGCTGCCAAATCGCCACCCACTACTAGTAGTACTAAGTCTTTGCCGACTATATATGCTCTAGAACAAATAAAACTTGCCAACCGAAAGAGAAACTAACAAACGTTTATTCGCACATATCCCACCAGCTACAAAATAGCATAAAAATCCATTGCCATAAAGCCAAAAACAAATGGGCTACTATCAATCCCGTGTAGCGTTAAGACAGCACTAGCTGTAACAGAAATTGAGGATATGAGTAGAACTACAACAAACACAAGGAAAAACCAAAAAGAAAAGAAAGAAAGATGAACGTGGCAAACATATCTGGGATAGTAAAGCAACAAAATACCATCGGCATGATGGTACACACACACACACACACACACACACATGCCAATGCCACTAACAAATAATGTCGCTAACAAGGATTATGAAGGAACAATGGTATCTAGATTTCATAACATCAGTTGCCTGATTTCATAAGTCAAGCAAAGTGGTATGAAATACTTATGTGTAGCAGGAGGTGGATATAACATATTAAGATATGCTTTTACATTAAATCTAATTACTTAACATAATGCTAGTCCATATTTCCTACAAAACTACTAGGAGTGAAGCAGGATTGATGATACCAGCTCATGTTTAAATTTTACTTTTCCATATTTTTTCACACAGTACAATTTAGTCCAATTGTTTTGTTTTCTATTACTAGTACACATCACCACTCAAACCACTGTGCCTGCACCAACAACGATAACAGCAGTGATGATGTCTCTATCGATTTATATGATACCATAAGGTCCAGCGATTGCTTTGATGATGACGACAATGATGATGCCGACAATGGCGATGATACATTTACCAAAAGGATAACTTGTTTTAAATAGAAATCATGCGGTCAGCTTGAATGTGACATTATTGTGGTTTCCTCTATAACAAACGACGTCTATCGTTTCAATCCTACCCTCAACCCCCCCGCCAGTCCAATAAAATCTATGCGCTAGTGACGATTGTCGTCATTTGTCTTGTACTAGTAATAATTCACCATTTCAAAGCAAAGCTTATGAAAATATCTAATGGTGGTTTGTCTAATGCATAGTATTAGTGTCGTTAGAGGCGATTTTGCCTTGTGGCCGCATTTGCTGTATCAGAGCTAGAAGCCGATGATGGATTATTTACGTGTATGACTAAAGTATAAAAAGAAAAAAAAACAACAATTTTGCAACAACTTGAGAGAATAGAAAAGCGTACATATTAAATCGCAATGGCTTAACTAAACTCAGCAGGATCCTGTTTTCGGACAACGCATTACAGCTGAAGAGCAAATACTTCATTTTGTCTAGACAATCAGCTTAGCTCAAGTGAGCTAAGACTTTGTAGTTAGCTCATTGTTTTTATAGTCTAAGATCATTAATTAATGCGAATTTAAGACCTTGTGGCAATAAGTAATGATAAAATTAGATAATTATTTATAATAGGAGCTTTAGTATGTGTCAGTATCATATTGTAGCAGTGCATAGATTGGAAGCCTATTGAAGTAGGGAGAATAATAATAAATAATAATTTTTTTAAAATATGCCACCAAATTCAAACTATAATTGGTGCTGGACATTTTCGGCTGATATCTACTTCGCATGTACATGTTTGACATAATTGTAAATATATATACAGCTGATGATGTACCATTGTGCATCAGTTCGTCACAAAGGGGTCTGAAGATGAACTCATGGAGTTCGAAACGCGTCATCCTAATTGCGTGACACACTGAATTTGACCAAAAATATCAAACAATAAAAAACACTTTTCTGATCGTAAGCCGAATTTGATGTATCATTTGATACACTTTAACGTAAATTTAATAACCAAATTTTATATATATGCGCGTATATTGTATGAAGTCAAACACTATTGGCTTAAAACTAAATATGTGCTAATCCCATTTGTATTCCATGTAATCATTTCAGAACAGGCGGACACAAACTTTTCGAAACTAACTTCAAAAACTTGAGAAATCTAAATATATAAAAAAGAGTACAGAAATTTCAATCAGATAAATTGACTGATAAATACCATCACCCAATATAAGATTTTGTTTAAGTCTTGAGCTATTAAAATTAATCGATTTTTAATTAAAATTACTTTTATATTGTTAGTTGCCTGCTTGTGGAGGGTAAAAGGTTGTACATAGGACATTGTGTCATAATACCAGCTGTCTAGAGACTTGTGGCAAAACCGTAAAAGTTTGACTGATTTATCAAAGAAGAGTGTCTGAAGTGTTTTTTGTAAATTAACATTCAGTAAACGCTTACCTTGGCAAATTTTGGCTCAATTCAATGGATTTACAAAAATATATTCATGGAAAAGGGGCAATTTCGGTTCTTTATGTTGGAGGTACCAGAAGGGGTGCATCAAATAGTTAGGATTTCTGACGTTATGTCTCCTATTACAATATAAATTAACTGACCAAATTTGATTCAAGTTTTTATAACCGTACAACTTACAAAAATTTTCACTAAATTCAATGTACTTACAAAAAAGATATGTATGTAAGACTTAGAGGGTAAATTCGGTCATTTGTAGGGGAGGTACTAGAAGGGGTGTGTCGAATAGTTAGCTTTTCTGAGGTTTTTGCCCCCTATCTGAAGATAAATTAACTGACCAAGTTTGAGTATCCTCCAATTGTTCGTTTGAAAGTTATGGGAGAAATATTAATTTTCCAAAAATAGTTCATTTTGTTTGGGAGATACCAGAAGGGGTGATCCGATATAGTCCGTAGTCATTCCTGATTAAAATTTTCATAACCGTCTAATTTTCGCAAAATTTGACAGAATTCAGTGAACATACATTTGTATGGGAGGTGCGTCAAATAGTTGGGTATTCAGGGGTTTTGCCTCCTATCACAATTTAAATTTATCGATAAATTTTCATTACCCCCCAAGTGTTCACTTTGTATGGGAGGTACCAGAAGGCGTGAACCGATATAGTCCATATTCATTCCTGAGTCAAATTTTCATAAGCGAACATCATACGTAAAATTTGAGTGAATTCAGTTCACTTACAAAAAAGATATGTATGTAAAACTATGAGGGCCAATTCGGTCATTTGTATGGGAGGTACCAGAAGAGTTGTGGCAAAGGTATCGGTTTTCTTAGGGTTTGTCTTCCAATGCAAGATAAATAATCTGACCAAATTTAAATACCCTAAGGTAGTCCGTTTGACAGTTATGAAAGAGATATTAATTATCAAAAAATAGGTAATTTTGTATGGGAGGTACCAGAAGGGGGGGGGGGGGGGTTATTCTGCCCATTCACAACCCCATAAGTTCGATTTGGAAAATATTAATTCTCGTAAATTTTCATACCGATCCGTTAAATGAAATGAATGAAATGAATTTGGTCTTAAGATAATTGGGATCTAACTTGTCTCCTTTAATGCGTTACCTCATCCCTAAGGGTGATTGTATAATGAGATTGTGTTTGATTGTTGGACCGATCTTTTTGAAATTTTCACAGAATGTAGCTGTGTGGTCGGTAGTGAAAATAGGCTACTTATTTAATATATCAAGTGGGCGTGGCTCGTCCTTTGGACCCAATTTTTTAAACGAAATATCTTATGAACTATCAGAGGTATGAATAGGATATTTGGTATATATGTAGTTTGTATAGAATATATATATTAGAATTGCAGCCAGGGTGTAAGTGGGCGGTGCCACGCCCCTTTTTCAAAAATCGCTCTGACTGATTTTCTAATAGACCTATTAATATGTATATTTTACTAAGTGGTGCTGATGACCTGTTGATAGTCCCTGGCTAAACTTGGTTCTGTTTAGATAAAGGGGCGTGGCACCGCCTATATAACTTGAAAATTAAAAATGATATTTCTCATGAACTATAAGAGTTATGAACATGAGACTTGGGATATATATTGTTGGTGCAGTATGAACTACAGCCAGGGACGAGGTGGACGGTGCCAATCCCCTTTTCAAAAATCAATCTGACGACTTTTCTAAAGTGGTACTTATAATTGTTGGTGCAGTATGAATGACACCTAGGGCAGAAGTGGACAGTGCCACGCCCTTTTTCATAAATCACTCCGACGGCTTTTCTAATAACAGAGAGGTACTGATTAGCTATTAATAGTCCACGCCACTATTCAAAATGCGCGGTGCAAACATTGACTCGCATCACCACCTAGTTGCAGTCAAGGTACGGACACGATTAAGCAGTGCTTAAGACGCTCGTAACCAAACGCAAAGGATATTAGACATCACAAAGCTGCACATCATTCATCACTGCGCCAACCAACTTTCTCAATTACTTCAAACCAACCCCCCTAACCCTGAGGTTCCCGACACCGAGTGGAAGCACACTGCGAATTCTAAGACCACTGCCGCAAGGACCGTACTAGGTGATGAAAAACCACGACAAGCCCTAGTAATGCAGCCAATGACAACGTGTGCATCAAAATGAGAAGTGAATGAGGGAGATGACATGAGATGTCTATGGAAGAAACGAGAGAACCAGGATATCGCAAATTACAGGGATAGGGGTAAAGCCCGAAAGTTCTACCAAAAGGTAAAAAGAAAAGGTTTTGGACAAGGGATCCCCATCTGTAAGGACGGAGACGGAAAACTGGTCACTGACATGCAGAGTGTGCTGCAAATATGGAGCGAACACTTTCGATCTCTACTAGTTCCCGAAGGCAGCATAAGGGACGAAATCACACCAACCATTAACATTAAAATAGACTGTCCACCACCGAGCCAAAACGAGATTAGCACGGCAATTGCAGGGCTTAAAAACAACAAAGCTGCGGGAGCCGATGGACTGCCGGCAGAACTTTTTAAAGCCGACGGCGATGAGCTGGCAACAAGCATGCACCAGCACATAAACACGATTTGGCTCAAAGAATGCATGATGATTGGAATCTGAGCGTTCCAAGTGTGTGTACCAACTATCGCGGGATTAGCATTTTACCTATCGCTTACAAGGACCTGTTTTATGTGTTATGTGAAAGACTAAAGTCCATTCTGGCGAAAATGATTGGACCTTAGCAGTGTGGTTTTAGATCTGGTAAATCCACGACGGACTAAATATTCACACTACGACAAATACTGAAGAAGGCCCAAGAAATGTAGATCGACACCTACTATCTGTTTATCGACTACAAAGCTGCATTCGATAGTTCGATACGACAGAAAATTTTAGATGATATGGCTGAGTTTGGTATCGCCGCGAAGCTGATACGACTTTGTGAGAAGACACTAACTGACACGAAGTCCAGTGAAAATAGGCACAAATCTAACAGAGCCATTTTCTACCAAGCGAGGCTTTAGACAAGACGATAGTCTGTCCTGCGATCTCTTTAACATCGTAATGGAGATGATCATGCGGAAGGCTGCGGTAAACAGTAATGGTACCATCATTAACAAAAGTCACATGTTGTTCGTGTATGCCGGTGATATAGATATCATTGGGCGAGGACTGAGCAATGTTACTGCGGACTTTTCGAGCATTGAAAAGCAGTCAGCAGAAGTGGATTGTTTCAACTAGGAAAAAGTTCACTTGTCTGGGGCGCTGCATGATCGTTGACAACTATAACTTTAAAGTGGTAGACGAATTTGTCTACCTCGGCTCCGCCATAAACAAAAACAATTATGTCAACCTGGAAATCAAGAGACGAGTATTGATCGCATGCGCTGAACAAACGTTTTAATGATTAGGCCCTCTCTCGATGAACTGAGATCTAACCCTACAAGACACTAATCTTACCTGTCTTGCTCTGCAGCGGAGAATTTCGGGTAATGACCAGGCGGACCAATCTATTCTGGAATCAATCTATTTTGGAACCAAAGTTTTGAAATCTCATATAAACATAAGGACATATTACACAGTACATCACATGATTTTGGGACTCAATACTTAGAACTGCTCGTGAAAGTAGCCCCAAAAAGGAATATGTTCTGCATCATTCGTTTTGTTAAGTTACATGCCATAAAATTTAAATATCTATTTGAAGTTAGTAATTTATATTGTTATATGGTGGCGTATGATTATCATAAGTAATATGCCACGTAAATCATACGCCACGGAGTACAACAGTTTTATTGTAACAATTACAAAATAAACCCAGTTTAAAATCATTTAATGAATGGAAAAGTAAAACTGTTGCTTATGTAGGGAAACGTTATATGAACAAATTAAAGGAATCGAAATATTAATTTTTCTCAGATCGATATTAAATGATTTCTGTATGTAACTTAACAAAACGAATGATGCAGAACTTCTTCTTTTTGCGGCTACTTTCATATGCAGTTCTCAGAATTGAGTCCGAAATTAATGAGCTGAAAAATGTACTGTGTTAGCTATTCATGTCCCATCTAATAGTAAAGTATGGATACAAAATATATGGTTTAGTTTCCGTCATATTCGATATAGCATCACCACAATGAAGCCTAAATAAAAATGTGATACTGTCTGCGAAAAATGCGAGACAAAAGGTTTTCCTAGAGCTGTAACCAAAAATATAACCAAAAATTGATACACATAAAGTACTGTCGACGAAAGTTATGAGTTTAAAGACAGGATAACAAATTTCGGTTTGTGGGCGTGGCATAAGTGTTTATAAAGCTAGAAAATTAGTTTAG
Organism: Muscina levida; assembly: GCA_964034835.1. Taxonomy (NCBI): domain Eukaryota; kingdom Metazoa; phylum Arthropoda; class Insecta; order Diptera; family Muscidae; genus Muscina; species Muscina levida. The sequence goes on along the minus strand of OZ035880.1, from coordinate 19,023,951 downwards.
ATGTCTAAACAGCTGGACTGATCATCTTGAAATTATTATGTTATGAATTTTTGGAACTTTTTTCTTAGAATTTTGAATAGCTGCACCGTTTGCCACTGGTTGGAGAAGAGCCACTTAAATATTTGATACTCGTATAAATATATTCCAGGGCCACATTTTTGAAACGCTGTTTGTGGAAGTGCTAAGCTAAGAATTCCCGGGTTCAGTTTTTTCTAGTTAACTACAAAATCTATTAACTATACAATATATCCAATAACTTTTAAACTAATTTTTACAGTTGCCAACTAACTTGCTATACAACAACCTTAACCAAGACAATAATATCCTCCTCGCCTTCTTAGACCACTTAAATTAAAAACATTTACTTCACATTGCATTTTTGCACTTGCATAACGCAATACAACAGAAAAACTTTACGTCAAATCTTTTAAAGTTCCCGGCATACATTAAAATGCAACAAAAAGAACAAAGAAACTTTGCTCTCTTTTGCCCTCATTTCTTAATATATCACAAATGTTGTCGGCCATAAAGTAAAGTGGCAAAATGAAGGTTTGACCCAATTGCGGGAGTAGCAGTATAATAAACGGGCAAAGTGCATTAGGTTGTCGCTCAGAAGTGTAAAACAAACGTAAATTAAAAAGGCTAATAAGAAATGCATGGATGCAACAAACGAAACAGCACGCATATATCATGGTCGCAACGATCGTCGAGCATCCTATGTAAATATTCTTAAAGAATGATTTATAGGCTGTGATGATAGTCTAAGAGAAATGGAGGAGTTGGCCAAGACATTAGTCATGTTAACCACACAACAAAATGCATACATATGAGCAATGCAGGCTGGCACACGCACAGACACACACATACACATGATATTTATTCTATGTAAAGGAGGAGCATTTCTACATACTACATTGTCATTAGAAAAATGTCCTTCTTTATATGCAGATCATCCATGTATCGTTGATGTTATGCCATAGATTTAACAGGCTTATTTACGACCATCTACAACCTCAGAGCAAGGACAAAAAATCGCTAGATGCCAGGGGAGAAATTAAACCAAGATGCATTTCTGTGAACGAGGGGGCCAGCTATACCGGACGTCTAGAGTAAGTTATTATTTATGACTTATGGTTTTTTGTTCATCTGAAAGCGAAGTAAAAAAACCTCTAGATACAATATGACAGAAAGTTGCTTAACAACCACAGCAACAAGGAAAATCCTCGGCAAACACCAGTGTAAGCCGAAGAAACGAATAATAATGATGACCGCTGAGAGTAACAACGTCAGGTTGTTGCTTTTCATGTTTTTTTCCTTTTTCGCTCGCCCAAGTTATTGTTGTATCTATAGCTCGCTTTCGACCATGTTTCGCGTTTCAGTTTTTTTTTTGCATTCGCTGGCTTGATTTTTCTTATTTAGCTTATAAGAATGTTAAGCAAACAAATAAGATACGTTGCCAGGGTGCTATAGCTTTGACTGCCTGCCTGCCTGGCAGTAGTCAAGTTAGCAAGACAGACCAGTCAGAAACAGTTTACCAACCACAAAGCAAGGCGAGGCGAGGCGGCGTAAGAAGGTGGCTCGAACAGACTGACACATGCAGCAAGATGGGCATTCATTCCGACAAGTAAACAAACATAACAATGGGTTGTAATTAACGCTTGTAATAAGATCGCGATTAAGTAAGATTTTTATCCCGACACACGAACGTGCAACATTGCAGGCAGCGGCAACATCTTTTCATTGCAATATGAAGGCAACAGTGGGTAAAGAATGATATTTATGGTTACGAGGTGGGATGATACAATTAGGGTAGGACGCAAAATTGATCGAGAAACAGTTAATAGATCAGCAACAGGAGATGGTAGTAAGAAGTAAGGAAAGAAAGTGACAAAAACTAAAAAAACAAAAGTTTATAAATTATGTATTCTTTAAAAGTAATTTGAAGGGGTTCACCATGCTGGAAGTCAAGCCAAAGTGGTTGTCTTTCCGAAAGTTGTGAAATACTTTCATGTCAAAACAAAAGACACTTGACCGACCATCTTACGTCATTAAAACATTTAATAGGTTATTAGAAATCCATGTTCAAAATACTCTTCCACAGAATTTTATGTTCAAATTTCAACATGCCTACACCAAAGGAAGTTCAACTGAGACAGCTCTCCGCTCTTTAGTCAGTATAACCGTGGACTTCCTCGAGAATAAGATTCAGGATTCTAGGGACTTTATTTAATAACACAAATCAACACATGATTTTGGGACCCAATTCGCAGAACTGCACGTGAAAGTAGCACCAAAAAGTAGAAGTTCTGCATTATATGTTTTTCAAGTTTCATGCCATAATAATTTAATATCGATTTGAAGTTAGTAGATAGCGTAAAGGGGTATTTGTCACGTTTAAGGCTCTTCAATTTGAGTCCCAAGATAGGTAGGATAAGTGTCTGGTAGAGTTAGACATTTGTCGTCAAGTCAGGGATTTGCCACTAAATCGTTTGCTTAGTACAATGTAGCTGCAGTTTGCGATCTATACTCGTCTCCGGGATATCATTACTACTTTTGTTACAGCGGAGCCAAAGTAGACAAAATCATCAGCACTTTTAGAGTTGTAGTCCTCACTGTTTATGCAGCTTCCCAAAAAAGTAGACTCTTTGTTCGTTGAAACAAATAACTTGGTTTTGTCCTCATTTATCATCAAAAACAGTTCTGCCGACTGCTACTCAATGTTCGAAAAGGCTGCAGTTACATTCTCCAATCCGCGGCCAATGTTATCTATATCTTATACATACGCGAGCAACATGTGGATTTTGTTAAAGACAGCGCCATTGGTGTTTACTGCTGCCTTTCGCATGATCATCTTCATTATGATGTTAAAGAGATCGGATGACAAACTATCGCCTTGTCTGAAGTCTCGCTTGGTAGAGAAAGTCTGTGTGAGATTTTTGGCTATTTTCACTCAAGACTTCCTGTCAGTCAGTGTCATGCCGCAAAGTCGTATCAGCTTCGCGAGGGTACCAACATCAGCCATTGCTTTTAATAATTTCTGTAATATCTGACTGTCTGGTAGGTGTCGATCTGCATTTCTTGGGTCTTCTCCAGGATTTGCCGTAGTGCAAATATCTGGTCGGTAGTGGATTTACCAGGTCTACAGCCACACTGATAAGGTCCTATCAGGTTCACTAAAATTAGTTTTAGTCTTTCACAAAACACACTAGACAGGACCTCGTATGCGATGGATAAAGGACTGATGCCGTGATATCTGGTACTCACACTTGGATCGCCTTTCTTAAGCATCGCCGCCGTCTTTAAAAAGCTTTGCCGGTAGTCCATCGGCTCCCACAGCTGTGCTGATCTCGTTTTACCTCAGTGGTGGACAATCTATTCCGTCATATATAATTGGTGTGATTTCGTTGCTGCCTTTGGGAACAAGCAGAGATCGAAGATGTTCCCTCTATAATTGCAGCACACTCTGAGTGTCCGTGACCAGATTTCCGTCTCTGTCCTTACATGTGGGGATTCCTGTTTCAAAATCTTTGATTTTAACATTTTGTAGTTTTCGATATCCTGGCTCTCTCTTCTCTTCCACAGACGCTTTTTCTGCTTGAACAGGCGTTTCATCTCCCTCCTCTTCTCATTATAACGCTCCGTCACCATAGGCGTCGCCATTGGCTGCAGTTTTGCCTTGTATGCAGCATCTATTTCCTCAGTCATTTAGCGACATTCATCATCGTACTAGGGCCTGTCTGAGCGTGGTTTTTCAAAAACAAGTACAGCCCTTGCGGTAGCAGTCATATAAATCGCAATATGCTGCTACTAGGTGTCGGGAACATCAGAATCAAGGGGGTTGGTTAGAAGTAATTGAGAGAGTTGGTTGGAGTAGGCATTGGCTATCTTGGTGGTTTGCAGCATTGTGATGTCTAATTTCATTTTCGTTTGGTTATGAGTGTTTTTAGCACTACTTAATCGTGCGCGTACCTTGGCTGCAACTAGGTGGTGACCCAAGTCAATATTTGCACCGCGCATCACACGCACGTTCCTAAGGCTTGAGACATGCCTTCCATCAATTACCATCCATCCAGGTTGCCTTGTGGATATCTTTATGCGGAAATCTGGTTTCACTTACAACCATGTTTCTTGCCGTCGCGAAGCTAACTAGTCTGAGTCTCCTATCGAAAGTGTTTTGACCAGACTGAATTTCCCGACTGCTAAACCAAGAGTATCTTCCCTTTCTATACTAGCATTAAAATCTCCCAGAACAATTTTAATATCATATGCTGGACAGCGGTCATATATTTCCTCCAGGAGCTCATAGAATGCATCTTCAATGTCCTCATCGTTGTCTTCAGTCGGGTCGTGTACACAAATCAGCGGAATGTAAAAAAATATTTCGACTTGATGAGAATAGTGGCTACTCGGTCACTTACAGGGTTAAACCGCGAGACCAGGTTTCGAAATCTCTTGCCACTACATGCTTTTGCTAGACATTAGTAGTGGTCAACATTATCGATATATAAGTCCAACTATGACCCCAACCCGATTATTCCTCCCTATCATCACTAACCATAATTCTCCGCTATTCCGACACATAAATGCAACAACGCAATTTCCCTCCTTAAGTACGAAGCACCTACAAAAGTTTAAGAAAAATCTCCCATTCATATTTTACATTTTTTTTATTGTTTTTTCTGTAATTTCAAACTTCTTCCATTAAAAAAAAGACGATGTGTAAATGAAGAAAGCAAACATAAAGTACAATGGAAATGAAAAAACCAACCATACCATGGTTCGACTGACAGACCAACCAGCCAGCTATCCAGCCAAAGAACCGATGCAACCGACCTTTTATAAATTCCACAACAGGCACAGAAAATGTTAAAAACATGACACCCCGATTCATAATTTCAATGCGGTTGCAGTGCAATACCAAGAAAAATGAGCTGAATGAATGACGCGCGAGCTAAAAAAAACAAAAATTAAAGAGACGTCGACGAAGCCAACATAAAAATAGCAGTTAAGTTGTGCGAGAAAAAAAACAAGCAGCAAAAACCACCCGTCAGCCGCCCACAAACGCATACAGAATGTGTAAGTTTTTCTCTTCAACGTACCCAACATTATTGCACTTTGCCACCAACGCGTTGCAAATGAAAGCGAGCGCATCAAATGAAACAAACAAAAAAGAAAAAGAAAACTGAAGAAAAAAACACAAGAGAAACAAGACATCCGCAACGTAAAAGTTTAATTAATTTAAACGTTTACATTACATGACGATGATATCTGTTCGCATGTCCGCCATTGCGTCCTCTGATGCATTTCAGAGTTTCTCTTGTTGTTTTATGTTTGCCCTGTTTACAGCAGGATGATGATGATGATGATGGTGGTGGGGATGATGCTGTTGCATGTACCGTCGCCAACCATTATTACTGGAAATGGCAATTCCAATGCACGATTTTAACAAACATTTAATTGGACGAATTTCTTTTAATTAATATTTGCCAGAAAATGGAATTTTACTTCAATATCCAATGCTGCAATATTAAATGTTTGCCATAGTGCAATTAAGGGCCAACATTTATTAGAATGTTGTTAAATTGGGAAAAATACTAAAATGAAGCCATGGAATTTAAAAGGCAACTAATCCGTTTTTGTAAATGGAATATTGGTAGCTGTAATATTATATTGCAAACATGTGCTAATATGTCTGTAGAAAGAATGCATAAAAATATAAACAAATTTACCAATTTTTAAAAATAAAATATCCAAAGCGGAAAGAAATGTAATGTTTTACTGCTTTAACGTAATGTCACATAACCTATAAACAAAATGAGACATAGAACATCAAAAAAAGCTTTTCAAATAGTGACGTTCGCATTCGTCCATAAACAAGTAGGTGCCGTTAGTTGTCAAACTATAAATAGAAAGCGTGTTAATACACAACAACGCGTGCAACTATTCCATATCTCATTCATGGGGTGTAAAGGGAAACTAAGTAAGTAGTCGCCGTTGACGATGATGAATCCAAATTGTTTCGGAATTATTTTTCTCTCGAACACTCCCAGATTTGATTAATCCGCTTCATAAATCTGCGCTGAGCCACACATGTCCTGTGAATTAAAGAGTTGGATGTTTGTTTGAAGAAAAAGGCTTTCGCTTACTTAGCGCATAGTAGCAGTGGTTTGCGACTAATACTCTTGATTTTCAGGCTGACATTGTTTGTTATTTATTAACAGCGAAGCCAACGTCCAAACTCACTATAGAAAAGGTGCCTCTATCCAACTGGCGGATGTCCTCGACAAATGCAAGTGTGACATCACCGCCATACAGAAAATGTAATGTACGGTTGTACACTATGAATGAACTGTGACATGTTTTACAGCTGCCATGTTGAAAGACACGAATTTGGATGTGGTTTCGACGTCGGCAAGAGACTTCGAAACCTGGTCTCGCGGTTTAAACCTGTAAGTGACCTATAGCCACTATTCGCACAAAGGCGAAATATTTTCACATAACGCTGATTTGTGTACACACACTGACGGAGGACAAAGACAATGACTTAAAAGTTGCATTCTGTGTGCGCCTACAGGAGATATATGACCGCTGCCCTGCATATGACATTAAAATTGTTCTGTCAGCTTTTAATGCTAAAATAGGAAGGGAAGATGATCTTGATTTAGCAGTCGGCAAATTCAGTCTACACAACAACACCTCCTATAACGGATTCAGACTGGTAAGTTTCGCGTCGGCAAGAAACATGGTTGTGAGTTGAACTAGCTTCCGGCATAAAAATATCCACAAGGCGACCTGGATATCTCCCGACCAAAATACAAGAAATCAGATTGGTCACGTGGTAACTGAAGGAAAGAAAGTCTCAAGCGCTATGGACATGTGTGTGATGCGTGGTACAAATATTGACTCGGATCATCACCTAGTTGCAGCCAAGGTACACACACGATTAAGTAGTGCTAAAAGCACTCGTTACCAAACGCAAAGGAAGTAAGATATCGCAAAATTGCATACCACCGAGATAGCCTATGCCTACTCCAACCAACTCTCTCAATTACTTCAAACAAACCCCCCCTAGTTCTGATGTTCCCGACACACAGCGGTAACTTACTGCGAATTCTATGACTACTGCAGCAACGACA
>OZ035880.1:18987327-19016615 GCA_964034835.1 Muscina levida | reverse complement strand
GACTGCCGGTAGAGGTTTTTAAAGCCGGCGGCGATGAGCTGGCAACGTGCATGTACCAGCTCATAAACACGATTTGGCTCAAGGAATGCATGCATGATGATTGGAATTTGAGTAGTCTATATCCTCTGCTTACGAAAGGCGATCCAAGTGTGTGTACCATACTTCGCGGGATCAGCCTTTTTTCTTTATGCTATGTAATAGACTAAATCCCATTTTAGCGAACCTGATTGGACCTCATCAGTGCGGATTGAGACCTGGTAAACTATCTACGACTGACCAAATATTCACACTAAGACAAATCCTGGAGAAGACAAATGAAATGCAGATTGACACCTACCATCTGTTCATGGACTACAGAGATGATATAGATATCATTGGCCGTGGATTTCGGGATGGTACTGCGGCATTTTCAAGCATTGAAAAGCAGTTGGCGGAAGTGGACCTGGTGATATATGAGGACAAAGCCAAGTTATTTGTTTCAACGAACGAAGAGTCCACTCATCTGGGACGCTGCATGATCGATCTTTATGAGCTGTACAACAATATCGACGTTGTCAAGTGGTTTGATATAGATCGAAGGCACTGGCTTGGACTCATTGTACGAATGGATGACAATATTAGAGCTCGAAAGGTTTTCGTCAAAAAACTCGATTGCCGGTGAAGGCGGTGCGACCAAAACTTCGTTGGATGGACCTTTATTGACCAATAACTGGATTACAAATCCACAAATTTCATGTAATTTTTTTTATAAAATTTATTTTGCACGAAACTTTAATTTCCATTTCATACTACAGCTATTCTTACACTCAAAATATGAAAATACTCGTTTTCTAAATTTAAATGGTATATTTGCATGGGAGGTACCAAAAATTTATTCTGTTATAGCTGGGCACGGTCCTGGCAGGTGTATTGACATTACTACTCAATTTCTGAAGTGGGCTGAATGGTACATTTGTATGGGAGGTTTTAGAAGGGGCGTGGCCATGTAGCCCATTGACAATACCGTAAGTTTCAAAACAATTGCCTGCGTCTTTCGAAAGTTATCGTGCGTCTCAGCCGCACAGTCAGACAAACGGACGTGACTCAAACTACTTAAAAAGTCATAAATCGAATTTGGTTGTAAAAAACCTAGGATCTAAAGTGACTCCTTCTATGTGTTACACTTTTGGGTCGTATCAAATGTTACATACTTTTCAGGCACTGATGCACAACTTACACAATTTGTTCCGCATTTTAGTTATTTCTCTTATTCGATATCTACAACTTTGCTGCTGACACAAAAGAGATATTCCGTAAGGTCTACCGAGTCATAACCGTGTTGAAATATAGAAAAAGTACTAAGAATCCACCTTGTTAATGCAACCAACTTGGCAAAACGAAAGATGCAGAAGTTCTTAATTTTGGGGGTACTTTCATGTGAAATTCTCAGAATTGAGTCCCAAATTCATGTGTTGTACTGTGATATATAAGGATATGTTTCTCTACGGTTTTCTTTATGAGACATTACAGTTTTTCTAAGAATATGACACAAAAAATATATTTCTTACGGTATACCGAGATATAACCGTGTTGAAATATAGGAAAAGTACTAATAATCAACCTTGGGCTAAAAAATTCGTATGGCCATTAAATTATTTATGCAACCAACTTGGCAAAACCAATGATGCAGAAGTTCTTATTTGTGGGTCTACTTTCAAGTGCAATTCTCAGAATTGAGTCCCAAACGGGACTCATAGGTTTCTCAACGGTTTTCTCTATGTGCCATAACATTATGTCACAGAACATAATATAACAAGTTTACCCAAAAAGTTAGCCAGCAGTTTTATTTAATTGTTACTTAAATCAATTGTTATAGCAACCTTTAGCCTTCTCCATTGTATATTATAATACAAAGGATATTGTGTTAACATTTCCATATAATTCGCATAATCGACAACAATCGCATTCATTGTTATATCAATAGAGCAAAAAACTACACCATTAACTCAATTTCAAATTTCAATTTCCAATCAAACAACCAAATATCAAAGTCACGTTAAATGTCCTTGCAAGGCTCAAAAGGAAAACCATGTAGCAAACTCACTGACCCTACGACACACACACTACTATAGACGTTGCTGTCCGTTGCTTTGAAATATATTTTAATGTGTAATAGGCATTTGAGCGTAAATGCACACACACTCATAATGTACGTGAATGTAATAAATGTCAAAAATGTTTAATAGACACAATAAGCTTCCCCCCTGCCCTTCGCACCGACACAGTTCGAGCGTAACGAAAAAGGGTTTAACAAAGACATTAAGGATCCATTATAGCCCTTTAACTGTGAGCCAATAAACAAAACAAGAAACGGTGCAAATTCCTTGAATGCTAAATTACAAGAAACAAAATCGGTTGGACCCAAAGGCGTGAAAGGAAATGCGTCGCGTCCACCTTTTGCCCATTCGAACGCACAGACACAGCAAAAGTTTTAACATGAAAACAACTTGGCCGAAGGGAGGACACCATATGAAGGAGCACAGCCTCAATAGAAATGCAAACGATAAAATTCATGAAAATTACTATAGCAGTGAACTCTGGTCTAGGACAAGTGTTTAGGAACTTTGCGCTAGGGAGAGAGTGTGAGAGAGAGAGAAAAAAACAGTTCCATTTAAATTGAAACTGAATTTACACAAAAAGTCACGTTTTTAATGTTTGACCATCACACAATCACACTCAGGCAGGAGGAAGCTACCATAACTTTTGGAAATGTCTGGGTACAGCAAAACGACTGGAAGTTACACTTTTTAAAAATAAGATATATTTTAACTAAAAAACCAAAATTATAGAAACTAAAAAGGAAGAGAACATGAATCATTGCCGTTCCCTTCCTTTTGTCAGGCTTGCAGAAAGCTTGTAAAAAAGAAGGCTAGAGGAAGGTGTTTGTATGCGGTTTCAACTATGAATCTTGTCAAGGGAAGTTCCCAATGGTCCTAATGTCAGCTGCTGTTATTTTGAAGGAAACCCGCAATGGGCTCGACAGGTCTACCGACGGCCTTTCAAGTCTTGGATTTACCTGCCATCATTTATTACAGACAATGCCCATGTTGTTCATCGTATGATTTGAAGAATTGTCAGTCTTAGTGTAGGGTATCAAATCCCCATTCATACATACAACCCTAAACATAAGATGACTTTTCAATTCACTACAGTTTGTTTGAGGATATTCGTTTTCATTTTTTTTTCAAACTCTGTGATCGTTTTGAATACAAACTAAAGATTTAAATCCACACATGCAAAAACACATACATTTATATATATATAATACCAACATGTTTCATACAATAGCCAACACATGCAAACATACCTCTATGGCTACTAATACACACATATACAAAGGCCCCGAACTTTGCTAGAGGCTTATAATAAAAGAGATGGTCGGGGTGTGGTCGGGGCGCGAATGTGGGGAATTACAAATATTCAAAAAATTCAGTTTGGTCTACGTGAGGTCATTTACCAAATGTTTTAACAATTTAGATATAAGTTAGCACATTTCTCTTTGAATGAGATGTGGGTGCGATGCTTCTTTTATAACCGTGCCATGATATAACATCTACTTGAGAGCATAAGTATGCACATACATATACATACATGTGTGTATTTGATTACATGACTTATAAATTGTAAGTGTGGCAGTGAACAAGTGTGAAGAAGTGAGTGAGTGTGAGTAAGTGTGTATATGTGTGGTATTTAAGACAACATCACATACTGCAGACGTGCTCAAAAAGCTTTATTACTTCAAGTTGCAAAAAGCCAGAATGAGCAAAACGGCAGTATTTTAAATGTTTGCCACACACACACACATCGACTGTTGTCCCCCTAAACCCTGCCTCCTCTGTTAAACTCCCTCCCCTCTCCTTTTTACTCTTTCTCTAGTTGTTGCAATCCAAAAAAAGGTCACATTGAAATAAATGCTGCCAACATTTATTAGAATATCCTTTTGTGTTCTTCTCGTCGTTTGCACGACGACAAATCTTTTTTCTCTCGCCCAATTCATTCGAGTTGAGTATATAACATTTCAATCCTTGACATTTTTGTCTACATGTCGTACATGTGTCTCCATCTACTCTGAGTGTGTTCGTGTTAGCATTTGTAAAATTTCGGTTTTGCCACTATCAATGTTGATTTGCAGTTTGATTTAAATTGCTGAAAAATTGTTGTAGTAATCAAAGTGATGTTTGGTTTTATACTCAATTTATAATTCAATTGTAGTAATAAATGATCGAATTAACATCAATGGGATTTGTCAAAGTCGGTCAAATAGGCGCAACACACAGTAGAATTTGCAATATGAATGGGGATGATGCCAATGGTTACGTTTTGCTTTGTATGGCAGGCTAGGAAATTTATATGATGTTTAACACTGTTAATTTTCAAACATTGATTGGCTAAGAGATGACTTAAATTAAGATGGATGCTCTCCAGGGGGAGGCCAGTAGTAGTATTAGTTAACCAAGTCTCCACAAGGTTGCGTCATGATACAATTAGGACAGTAAAGGATTGGTCGTGTACTAGAAGTATGCTTAAGTGTTTCGAAGTTGGTAAGCACTTTTATGTGGTCGTAATCAGAGTTTGGAATTTTGTAAATGAACTAGTTTTCTCTTATTTTTGAATAAGTTGTATGGTCTGGGTGTTGAGACCATTTACGTCCTCTCTACTCATACCATACTTTTGTGATTGTACCATTACTGTTTGGAGTGAGCTACGGTATTGCTTTTTCTCACTTTTTCTCAAAAAGCGGGAATATTCTATAACACAGTACAACACATGATTTTGGTACTCAGTTCTGCGAATTGCACATAAAAATAGCCTTAAAAATAATAACTTCTGCATCATTCGTCTTTTTATGTTGGCTGCATTAACAACACAGTACAACATTTTTCAGCTAATTGATTTGGGCCTAAATATAAATTCCCCTATACGATACTTGCTAACTTCAAATCGATATTAAATTATTATGGCATGTAACTTGACAAAACGATTGATGCAGAACTTCTTCAGTTTAAGGGCTACTTTCACGCGCAGTTCTCAGAATTGAGTCCAAAAATCATGTGTTGTACTCTGTAATTTAATGGCCATGCGAATTTTTTTTAGTTCAAGTTGGATTTTTAGCACTTTTTCTATATTTTTACACGGTTATATCACGGCATACAGTACGGAATATCTCTTTTCTGCCTGATGCAAAGTTGTGAAGCATTTGTATGGCACGATCGCGTTGGGTCTATTAAATATATTAATCGATCCCTAAAGTTGGTGGTACCAGATGGGTATGGGAGGTACCAGAAGGGGCATGGCTAGACTTCCAGTTTTGTCTGCAAAACTTTATCCTGATTTAGCTATACTAAATACACTAATACTAAATTTATCCTGCTATACCTTTACTAAACATAGAATTTGGCACGATCGCGTTGGGTGAATTGATATTATTACTCGATTTCTAAAATGGGCGAAATAATATACATGTTTGGGAGGTACCAGAAGGGACGTGGCCATGTAGCCCATTTGCAATACCGTAAATAGTTTTGGGGAAATATTAACTCGTGCAATGTTGCAAAACATTTGATTGCGTCTTTCGAAAGTAAGGTTGCGTACCAGCGGTACAGACAGACCGTCAGACGGACTTGGCTCAAACGACTTAAAATTTTATGAACCGAATTTGGTTAAAAGAAACCTGAAATCTAAAGCGACTCCTTCTATGTGTCACACTTTAAGGTCGCATCAAATGACCTGATATACCCTCCTATCCGTACGGTGAGGGTATACATGTTCAACCCTATTTTCGCAATTCAACCTATAGCCCAGCTAGTGGTACTAGTTTTTTCTAATTTTTCGGCCTTGTAACCCCTAAAAGTACTAAATTCGAAAAAAAAACTATCTCGCAACTTCTCCATAAAATTAATATTCAACCCTTATTTAGAGATTCTACATTTAGTCGTTTGTTCTAAGTGATGGTACCAGTTTTATTCCTTTTTTACCCCCAAAAGTGCGAATATTAAAAAATTTAATCGTGAAGACTTTCGCGAAGATAGTTTCTTCCAATTATAGCTTTAGCCGTTTGGTCCGGCTATGCTGCCATATTTATCCCTTTTAGGGCCTTTTTCAACCCGAAAAGTGTAAATTGTTCTGTAGGACGAAAAACCCTTCGTGCAGCTCACTAATTCGAAAGGAGGATCCTAGTTCAGTATGATATAGACTTTAGCGATTATAGATTCAGCCGTTTGGTATAGGTAGTGGTACCATATTTATTCCATTTAAGGACGTTATATACCCCCAAAAGTACGATTCTAGAACAATTACTGTAATGCAGCTCTATAGTTCTGTAGGACTCATGTTTATATAGATTTTCGCGACTATAGCTTTTGGCGTTTGATATAGGTGATGGTACCAGTATTATCCCTATTTGGGCTTTTTTACTCCCAACAGTACGAATTACCAAAAAACACTTCGTGAAACTTACAAATTCGATGGTGAGAATCACAACATAGGTTTTCCCAAAGATAGCTCTAGCAGTTTGGTCCGGCTGCTGCTGCAATTTTTATGCCTTTTAGGGCCTTTTTTAAGGCCTCAAAAGTACGAATTTGAAAATGTCACATCGTGCAGCTCTCTATTTCTGTAGAACTCATGTTTCTATAGACTTAAGCGATTATATATTTAGCCATTTGGTCTAGGTGACGGTACCAGTTTTTTTGGTCCTTTTTACCCTCAAAAAAATCACTTCGTGCAGCTCATTAATTTGATAGTGAAAATCACCATATACACTAGCCGTTTGGTCTGGCTGATGGTGAATTTTTTATCCCTTTTAAGGCCTTTTTCACCTCCAGAAGTACGAATTTCGAAAAATCCCAGTTTTATACCAGTTTTATTCCTTTTTGGGGCTTTTTTTATCCCTAACAGTACGAATTGCCAAAAAATCCTTCTAGCAGCTGACTAATTCGATAGTGAGAATCCGCATGTAGGTTTTAGCTATGATAACCTAGCCGTTTGGTCTAGGTGACGGTTCCAGTTTTATCCCTTCTTCGAAAATTTTTACCACTAAAGTACGAATTTCAAAAAAATCTTTTTGTGTAACTCTCTAATTTATAAGAAGCTTCAGTATATATTTTCACGATGATAACTTTTGGCCGTTTGTCCTTGGTGACAGTACCAGATTTATCCCTTTTAAGGCCTTTTATACCGTTCAAGTACCAATGTCGATAAATCACTTTGTTCAACTCTTCAATTCTATAGGACGCATGCTTATTTAGCTTCTCGCGATTTTAGCTTCATTTCGAAAAATCCCTTCGACCATCTACTCAATAACTTTCGAGATTATAGGTGAAGTCATTTGGTCTGGGCAATGATCAGTCAGTTAGTCAGTAGTTTTAGTTTTAGTGACGACTTACATACATAACACAGTACGACACATGATTTTGGGACTCAATTCTGAGATCTGCACTTGAAAGACGCCCTGAAAAGAAGAAGTTCTGCATCTTTCGTTTTGTCAAGTTACATGCCATAATAATATAATACGATTCGAAGTTAGTAAGTACCGTATAGATGAATTTGTCACGTGTTAGGCTGTTTTGTTTGACATAACATAAATACTATATGGTGGCGTATGATTATCATAATTAATATTCCACGTAAATCATACGCTGCCGAATACAACAGTTTTATTGTAACTGCTACAAAATTAACCCAGTTTAAAATCATTTGATGAATGGAAAAGTGAAACTGTTACTTATGTAGGGAAACGTTATATGAACAGATTAAAGGAATTGTAATTTTTAAATTTTTTAAATTTGTTTCAGCTAAATCGGTCGATCCTCGAGTTATGTCAAACAAAAAGCCTAAAACGTGACAAATTCCCCTATACGATAATTAACTGTAACGTGCAGAACTTCTTCTTTTTGGTTCTACTTTCACGTGTAGTTCTCAGAATTGAGTCCCATATCAATGAGCTTAAAAATCTTGTACTGTGTAATATTAAAATGTAATATTCAAACTTATATGATACGTATGATTAACAATTAGAATAATCCATTTATCATACGTAACATATAAGTGTAACCACTACATTTTAATATTATTTAAATATACTCAGCTTAGTTTGCATTACATTGCCACAGAATATACATTTCCTCTACCTCCTATAAAAATAATTTCTAATTGACCTTAATATGTTTAATACCTTTCTCTGATATCCCTCCTTTAGATGTTACTACATTTTTCATTAACTCCATCATCATACACAATGATGCTACCTTCATACAACGCCGTAACATTATTAACATAATGAGATTAGAACTTATTTGTATGGTTGTTTCCTTGTTTTCGTTGTTTCCTTTACCTTTTTGATGATTATGCAAAGCCAACAACATCTAGATTTTTACCTTAGGCAACATTACCGCTACTATTTCAACTACCACTACCGCTACCACTGCCACTACTACTATTGCAATTGCAATATAATCATTGTTTGGGTATGTTAACATAAACATATACATGTGTATGTTTACATACCGTGTAGTTTGTTATTCATGTTTAGTATCGTTTTATATAGTTGTTTGTTTTTTGTTTTTTTTTTGTTGTTTTCAGTTACATTTACATTTACTGTTTACAGTTTACTATGTTTTTAGGGTTATAAAACAACTATAAATGTTGAAGAGCAAAAACAAAAACAAAAACAAAGCATTACATGGAAATAACAAACAAATAGGAAATGGGATGTTGGTGTCGGCTAGGTGAGAGCTAGTAAAACATTTCATTATCACTTATACCTAAAGAAGATGATGTACAGTAACGAGGGCGGCAATTGGGAAAGTATGTATGAAAAGAACACTATTTTGTATAAATGATAATTGATCGGTGATTGACATGTTATAAATTGTTACAACACTTCTATAAGATCCTGCAAATTCATAGATAGAAAATAAACATTTGAAAAACATCGATGAGACAGGCTTAACAATAAATAAACCACGATCCAGCCGACCAACAGCTTTAAGTGATCTCGAAAACGTGTAAGAATTTATAAGATCGCATTCTTCACAAAGATTTACATTTACATCCTCACACCATTTAGAATTAAGCCCTCACGATCATGCTGAAAGGCTACGGTAAAGGCTACTTTCGTCCATGCCAACGCAACCGTTGCACCTTGATGCGTCTGACCACGTCAATGTCAGTGTACAGCTAGTACAGCTTATGATCTACATGACGCCGATACTCTCCGTTAACGATGATGGGCCCATATAGTTTATGGAGTATTTTTCTCTCGAATACCGCCAGAACCGATTCATCCGCTTGTGTCATAAACGCTGAAACGCACATCAAGACAGGGAGAATCAGTACCTGGTGTAGTTGGATTTTTGTTCGTCGAGAGAGGGCTCTGTCATTAAAACGCTTGCTTAGTCCGTAGTAGCATTTATTAGCAAGCAGGATTATTCTCCGGATTTCGAGGCTGACATTATTTGTATTGTTGATGGCCTTGGTACATAAAATTTTCTACCACCTCGAAATTATAGTTGTCAAAGTTCACACAGTTTCCCATACGAGTAGATTCTTTGTTCGTTAAAACTAATAACTTAGTTTTGTCCTCCTTTACTATTAAACCCGTTTTACCTGATTCCTACTGATAAGGCTGCAGTCACATCCCGCAGTTTTCGACCGATGATGTCTACGTCATCAGCGTACGCGAGTAGCATGTGGCTTTTGTTGAATATAGTGCCACTCGTGCTAACTGCAGCTTTCCTCATTATCATCTCCATCACTATGTTGAAAAGGTCACACGATAGGCCGTTGCCTTGATTTAGGTCCCGTCTGGTAAAGAATGGCTCCGTAAGGTTTAGCTTTATAGTCGACGAAAAGATGGTACGTGTCGATCTGTTCCTCTTGGATCTTTTACAGAATTTGCCGTAGTATGAATATCTGGTCAGTTGTTGATTTAGCAGGTCTAAAGTCCGGTCAGGTTGAATAGCACATTCGACAGGACTTTATATGCAATGGGTAAACCGCTGATCCTGCGGTAGTTGTAGCATACGCGAGTAGCATGTGGCTTTTGTTGAATATAGTGTCACTCGTGCTAACTGCAGCTTTCCTCATTATCATCTCCATCACTATGTTGAAAGGTCACACGATAGGGCGTTGCCTTGATTTAGGTCCCGTCTGGTAAAGAATGGCTCCGTAAGGTTTAGCTTTATAGTCGACGAAAAGATGGTACGTGTCGATCTGTTCCTCTTGGATCTTTTACAGTATTTGCCGTAGTATGATTATCTGGTCAGTTGTTGATTTAGCAGGTCTAAAGTCGACAGGACTTTATATGCAATGCGTAAACCGCTGATCCTGCGGTAGTTGTAGCACTCACTTGGATCACCTTTTTCCAACACAGGACATAATACGCTTAGATTCCAATCGTCGGGCATGCACTCTTTAAGCCAAACCGTGCGCAGGAGCTGGTGCATGCTCGTTATCAGCTCCTCTCCACCGGACTTGAAGAGCTCTGCGGGCAGATCGTCGGCACCGGCTGCTTTGTTGTTTTTCAGCAGCGATATTGCTCTTCTTACCTCGGCTTGACTTGGTGGTGGGCAATCTAAGCCGTCGTCGACAATTAGCGTGATAACTTCACGTGCGCTGCCTTCTGGAACCAGCAGTTGCTGGAAGTGTTCTCTCCATATGTGCAGCACACTTTGCGTATCCGTGACCAGATTTCCATCGCTGTCCTTACAGGTGGGGAGGCCATTACCGTATCCATTTGGTCTTACTTTCTGGTAAAATTTTCGGGCCTCACCTCTATCCCTGTATCGCTCTATATCCTCGTTCTCCCGTTCCTTCATCTGACGTTTTTTCGCCTAAATAGCTGTCTCGCCCGTTTTGCTTTCTCTTTATGCCGTTCCCTAACAGCACGGGTTACAATTGGCCCTATAAGCAGCATCCTGTTCCTCAGACGCTATGCGACATTCTTCATCGTACCAGGATTCGTTTGAGCGCCGCTTTTCATATCCTAGCACGGGTGTTGCGGCGGTTGCCATTGAATGCGCAATATGCTACCACTGTGTATCGGGAACGTCAGAAGAAGAGGCGTTGTGTCGTAAAAGTTCGGAGAGCTGGTTGGAATAGGCAGTAGCTATCTCTGGGGTTTGCAGCTTCGCGATGTCCAGCTTTCTTTGTGTTAGGTTAAGTGCGTTTTTCGCTTTGCTCAATCTTGTGCGCACCTTGGGTGCAACCAGGTAATGATCCGAGCCAATATTAGCACCACGGATCACACGCACGTCCATGAAACTAGATGAATGCCTGCCATAAATTACCATATGATCAATTTGATTATTGGTGTTTTGATCGGTTGATAGCCAAGTTGATATCTTTGTGCTGGAATCTGGTTCCACTCACTACCATGTTCCTTTCCGCTGCGAACCTAACTAGCCTAAACCCGTTGTCTGACGTGTCGGTATGCAGGCTGAATTTACCGATCGATGGGCCAAGAATATCTTCCCTTCCTACTTTTGCATTAAAGTCTCCCAGAACAATTTTAATGTCGTGGCCAGGGCTGCGGTCGTATGTTTCCTTCAGGCGCTCGTAAAATGCATCTGTAATCTCATCGTCTTTATCTTCCGTCGGGGCGTGTACACAAATCAGCGTAATATAAAAATATTTCGCCCGGATGCGAATGGTGGCTATTCGGTCACTTACAGGGTTAAACCGCGAGACCAGGTGTCGAAGTCTCTTGCCGACTATGAAACCACATCCAAATTCGTGTCTTTCTGCATGGCAGCTGTAAAAGTTGTCACAGTTCTTTCGTCGTGTGCATCCCTGTCCCGTCCATCTCATTTCCTGTATGGCGGTGATGTCAGCCTTGTATTTGTCGAGGACATCCGCCAGTTGGATAGAGGCACCATCTCTGTAAAGAGTCCGGACATTCCAGGTGCATATCCTTAAATCATGGTCCTTATATCGTTTGGGGGGGTTCTTGTTTTATTTATTCTCCGTGTTTTCATAATAAATTTTGTTTAAGGAGAGTGGCTTATTAGGCCACCGCACCCGATCCTAGTTTCTTGGGGCTGTCAAAGTCACTAGGAGAGCCTGTGTTGAGTTTCAGTAACTTCTGTTACATACTTCCTAAGACGCATCGGTGGTAGCACGCCGATTAGGTTACTCAACGTTTCGCCTTCTAACTCTAGCTAACTTCTAATTGGTTGCTTTAAAGTCATTGCCCGGGGAATACTTAGTCTAAGACCGGAAGTAGTTAGCTGCTTGGACAGTGCCGCAAAGGAATCGCTTCTGGTCACTCCCAAGTGAGTGAGAATCAGTAACTTTCAACCTGTGGAGAAAGTCGTATTCCCCATTCCCATATATACAATTTAGTTTGGATATATGGGGCCACGTCTGGCCGCAATTTATGGTGATCCATAGTTTGCATCCTGTCTGCAGTCATCTACATGTTTCTTTCAATGCAACATCTCCCTTGATGTTGTCGACAGCAACTTCGCAGTATAGTATCTAGTCAAGCGGCATGTCTAATAAAAGCTACTCAAATAGTGACGCTGACATTCTTCGATAAAAAGTAGCTGCCGTTTTTTGTGAATCTAAAAATAGAAAGCGTGTTAATTCACAATAACGCGAGAAGCTATCCCATACCTCATTCATGGGGTTTTAAGGCAATTAAGTTTTTTTAAGTAGGAAATGACCGATATTGATTTCTAACTAGGAGAGAATTAGTTGATATTCAGACGCGTACGATATTTTTCACTCTTTCACATTTGTTTCTATGTCATGACCGACCACTGTAGTACTAAAACTTCCTAGTTAGTTGCCTACATGTACACACACACACACCCATACGAGTATCTGTAATTCTGTAATGCTAAGAACCAAAATATTAGCCTAACATGATTATTTTACAGCTTTCAACCCATTGCCATGTTATGTTTTACCCATAGCAACCGTAATTTCGCTTAGGTTCACATCATTTTTATAGCTTTCTAACAAAGCACCTAAAAGAGGTGTGAACACAACAATATAAGTTGTTCTACCATTCATTTTAATTATACCCTCTTCTCTGTGTGTTAGGGATTTTATATCCGACCTTAAGCAAACACATTCAAAGAGGACACAACGATATGGATGGGGAGGGGAGTTGCAAAAACAAAAACGAAAAAAACAATGTAAAATGCTGCGCTGTCATCATCATAACTCGAAGTTGCTTGCTAGGGTTATAAATGGTTTTTAATCTTTATTGCGGTTGATTTATGTCGCTTCATATTTACACGTAACCGTTTGCGTTCATTTTAAATCCCATTGAATTGCATTTTGCAGCATTCACCAGATGCATTTTGCAAGAAAAGGGGATAATAAATTCATTGTTCGTGGGTTACAGTAAATGCCAACGTATCGTTGCCTTAGTGTGAAATTGCTGTGGTTAAATTAAGAATCTAGGGAAAATGCAATAAGAAATCGCATTTTTGGGTTAATTTAAGTTGGTAGGGTGCAAAGTGTGTGAATGATATACAATTATGAAGTACAAGATAATTAGCTTTGTTTAACTTAATTGATTTTAATAAATAAATTCATTGTTCGTGATTGGTTTAATATAATATCCAATCGTGTTCTTTGATTATGTAAAACATTTCGGTATTGCTTCACTTCTTCCTCTGTTTTCTTTGTCAATTACGTATATCTTTAAGAATTATATATCCAACCCTTTTTTTAATCAATCATAAATATTTTATTTCCCCCCTCTCTCCCTCTCTTTCCTTCTCTCTCGTCTGCTGTCTTGGATATTTCTTCTTCTTCTTCTTTCGAAATATTCATTATACAGATCATATTTCCCACCATTGAGTAATTACGAGTTTTCTTCGTAGCTTCAGCTTCTTCATTATTCTTTCATCTAAATCAATATCCATTGGTGTTCTCTGTTGCACAGATTTTGCAACCCAGATTGTATATTTTAAGCAAAATGATAAATGATTTCACAATTTATCCTGCCGAGAATTACTCAAGAAAAGTGCAATTATCGAAAAGGATTAATAAATCACAGTACCATCGCAACAAAGGAGCCATGGCGAGGAGGTATGTTCTGCCATTTTCGGTGTGTAATTATTTGGCCACTGACAAGAGAGTTAAGATTGTATTTTAACAGTCGATATTTATATGCGAAGGGAAGGTTGTGGTATTGTTATATTGGTGTGAGAGGAAAGAATAATATAAATTATAGAATAAAATTATGGATGTCAAAAAGCAATCTGAAGAAACATGTCATTTGGATTTGGGCTAAAAAACTTACTCCATTTAGGTTTAAAACAAAGTTTTGTGACAAAATGCATGCAAGAAAACTTCAAGCTCAAATTTAAATCATAACTTCTATGTTCGTAGGAGATATGAACTGAAATCTACTTTAATGTAAACAATAATCTACATGGAATTGTACTTTAGAATAGAGAGACTTTTTTATGTATTGCAGTTGTACCAACATATGAAACAAGATTTCAGTTTAATTACGGTTTTTATGTGTATATTTACTAACAGACGAAACATCAATCATATAACATTAATAACTTACACAGTACAACATTTTTCAGCTCATTGACTTGGGACTCAATTCTGAGAACTGCACGTGAAAGTAGCCCCAAAAAGAAGAAGTTCTGCATCATTCGTTTTGTCAAGTTTCATGCGATAATAATTTAATATCGATTTTATTAAGATTATTAAGTATCGTAATTGACCAAATACCCACTATTCGCATCAAGGCGAAAAATTTTTACATTACGCTGATTTGTGTACACGTCTCGACAAAAAACAAAGACGATAACATTAAAGATGATTTCTAAAAACGCTTGTAACCAAACGCAAAGGAAGCTAACTGCCTACCACCGAGATAGCCATTGCCTACTCTAATCAACTCTCCCAATTACTTCAAACCAACCTCCCTAATTCTGATGTTCCTGACAACCAGTGGCAGCATATTGCGAATTCTATGACCACTACCGCAACGGCAGTACAGGGTTATGTAAAACCATGCTCAGACAAGCCTGGTACGATGAGGAATGTCGTGAAATGTCTGAAGATAAGCAGCCAATGGTTCAAACCTGGCTCCAGTCATCCTAAAAAAAATTGTTCTTTCATTGTCGGCTCCCCTCGAATGTTGTTGGCAGCAACTTCGCAGTATATGTAAGTGTCGAGTCAATCGGCGTGTCTAGCAAGAGCTTCTCAAACAGTGACGTTCGCATTCATCGATAAACAAGTAGGTGCCGTTAGTTGTGAATCTAAAATAGAAAGCGTATTAATTTACAACAACGTGAGAAGCTATCCCATACCTCATTCATGGGGTGCAAAGGGAAATTAAGGTCCTGTGTAATGTAAAAGACTAAAGCTCATTCTGGCGAACCTGTTTGGACCTTATCCTTGTGGCTTTAGACCTGGTAAATCAACAATCGACCAGATATTTACACTACACAAATCCTGAAGAAGACCCAAGAAATGCCGATCGACACCTACCACCTGTTTGTCGACTACAAAGCTGCATTCGACAGTCCGATACGACAGAAACTATTAAATGCTATGGCTGAGTTTCTTATCTCCACGAAGCTAATACGACTTTATGGGATGGCACTGACTGACACGAAGTCTTCAGTGAAAATAGGCACAAACCTAATAGAGCCATTTTCTACCAAGCGAGGCTTCAGACAAGGCGATAGTCTGTCATGCGATCTTTTAAACACCATAATGTAGATGGTCATGCTGAGGAAGGCTGCAGTAAATAGGAATATGAATCTTTAACAAAAGTCACATGCTGCTCGAGTATGCCGTTGGAATAGACAGCATTGGCCGTGGATTGTGAGATGTTACTACGGCCCTTTTGAGCATTGAAAAGCAGTCAACGGAAGCGAGTCTGATGATAAATGATTACAAAAACAAATTATTTGTTTCAATAAGCAAAGAGTCTACTCCTCTGGAAAGCTGCGTGAACGTTGACAACTATAACTTTGAAGTAGTAGATGGTTTTGTCTACCTTGGTTCGGCCATAAACAAAAATAATAATGTCAGCCTGGAACCAACCGCTGCTACTATACGCTAAACAAGCGATTTGATGACATAGAGCTCTCTCGAAGAAAAAAGATCCAACTCTACCAAACTCTGATCCTACCTTTCTTGCTCTACAGCGCAGAACCCTGGGTAATGACACAAGCAAATCAATCAATTCTGGGAGTCTTAAAGACGAAAATGCTTTGAAAAATATTTCGAACCATCACCGTTAATCGTCGTTTACCGTCGTCGAATGAACCATGATATCGACGTAGTCAAGAACGTTTAAATGTTATTAAACTGACCTTATTAACATGTCCACCAGCTGGCTGTTTGGAAGTTATTGGAGTGCATGGTTGGCACCAGAAGAGATGGGTGTATTCTGCCTAATACCATTACTTCATTTTGGAAAATATTAATAAAGCTAAATTCTCATAACCCAGTAAAACATTTTTCAGCTCATTGATTTGGGACTCAATTCTGAGAACTGCACGTGAAAGTAGCCCTAAAAAGAAGAAGTTCTGCCTCACTCGTTTTGTCAAGTTACATGTTATAATAATTTAATATCGATTAAAAGTTAGTAAGTATCGTATAGAGGAATTTGTCACGTTTTAGGCTCTTTTGTTTGACATAACTCGAGAACCACTGGTTAGATTTAGCTGAAACAAATTAAAAAAAATTATAATTAAAATTCATTTACCCTGTTGACGTTTCCCTGCATAAGCAACAGTTTCACTTTTTCATTCATCAAATGATTTTGAATTGGGTTTATTTTGCAGCAGTTATAATAAAACTATTGTACCCCGTGGCGTATGATTTACGTGGAATATTACTTATGATAATTATACGCCACCATATAACAATATAACAAAAGAGCATAAAACGTGACAAATTCCCCTATACGATACTTACTAACTTCAAATTGATATTTAATTATTATGGCATGTAACTTGACAAAACGAATGATGCAGAACTTCTTCTTTTTGGGGCTAGTTTCACGTTCAGTTCTCAGAATTGAGTCCCAAAATCATGTGTTGTACTGTGTAAGCATTAGATACGGTTATTTTGCCCAGCAGCCATATAGCCAGCCAGACAACGCATTGCACTTCACCTTCTCTCATTCCCTTCATATTGTCATAGTCCTGATTTCATGGAATGAAATCAAATCCTTAATTCTCCACGAGCTAAATCCATTCAATACGTATAGAAATCTTGTTCCCATTATAACAATGGCGCGTCGCAAAAGGATTATGAAACTTAAACTATTTCGCGTCAGCAGCAATACCAGCACCAGGATTAAGTGCTTCATTACACTTTCTTGTGTATGGGTGTGTGTTTGTGTGTTTCGTGTCGTCGTGGTTTCAATGTTAGTGTCAGAATAAAATATTGTTGTGTTAGAATTATGAACTAAACGAATGTTCTACCACTACGACTTAGATCAAGTTACGTATAACCATGGCGGCGCGGGGGCGAGAAGTCTGTGCAAATTCGTTGCTTTGTCGCATAAGGCAACACAAAGTAAGGAGTAATTGAAGAGGAAAACAATTTATTTTGATTGCTGTTGCGTTGTCGTCGTCATCATCAGTTTTTTGCTGGTGTTATTATTTTTGCCAATTTGAAATTTGATGCCTTTGTATATTCTTTATGTTTCGTTCAGCCATTGACAACAACATTTAAACAACAAGCTTGCTTGCTTGGCTTGCCATCAATTACGTACGACATAGCGGCATTACTCATGCTTCTGTGCTTGTGGTTTCATAAGTTTATTACAAAGAAGAAATAGGCGAAATTTATGATATTCGCGAAATTTTTATAACTTTTCTAAGACTTTGTTAATAGATGGTGTTGTTGCTGCCGGTTGTTGTTGCTACTGTAGTTGTTGTTGGCTATGTAACAGAGCAACCAATGGCGTGATGTTTATTATTTAAGTTTGATATCATTCAACATAAATGAAGTTAAATGAAATACGAAACGTGATATACATTTCACTTCAGTTGAGTTAATTCAATAAATTGGTATAAATTTTGCTCTATTGTGTAGCAACGTTGAGGGTGGAGAGGGGGTGGGGGTGTTTTTTTTCGAAAATTTGTTTATTATTTAAAGGGAAAATTCGTTTATGCTGCGAGCTGTTAATAAAGTGTTACATGTGCTTGTTTATATATTTGAATGTGAAGGAACATTTACATATCGTCGGTATCCTGCAAAAGGGATTGGGGTACCTGTCATATACTGCTTACAGGACCTCATAAAATGTATGCACGTCACTAACTTCTACTCATTTCAGGGACATAAAGTGTGATTCATTTAGAAGCTTTTTTATTATTTATTATTGC
The DNA here is from genome assembly GCA_964034835.1 of Muscina levida. Classification (NCBI taxonomy): domain Eukaryota; kingdom Metazoa; phylum Arthropoda; class Insecta; order Diptera; family Muscidae; genus Muscina; species Muscina levida. Next base: position 18,998,247 of record OZ035880.1, on the reverse strand, counting down.
TTTACAGATCACGTGTGGCTGGTGTTAGGTTTTCACTTCATTATTATTCAATATATTTTGGCAATTTGTTTTCAAAAGAAAACCATTTATATGCTTGACGAAAAACTGAGTTCTATGCAAATATTTTAACATGCATTACTCACAGCAAATAGAGTGCATAATCGATCATTGTAACACCTATTTTACGACTCCCAGAGACCAAAAAAATTGACCTAAGTTGTTCCTTACACAGTACAACATTTTTCAGCATATTGATTTTGGACTCAATTCTGAGAACTGCACATAAAAGTAGCCCCAAAAAGAAGAAGTTCTGCATCCTTCATTTTGTCAAGTTACATGCCATAATAATTTAATATCGATTTGAAGTTAGTAAGTATCGCATAGGGGAATTTGCCACGTTTTTGGCTCTTTTGTTATATTGTTATATGATGGCGTATGATTATCACAAATAATATTCCACGTAAATCATACGCCACAGAGTACAACAGTTTTATTGTAACTGCTACAAAATTAACCCAGTTCAAAATCATTTAATGAATGTAAAAGTAAAACTGGTGCTTTTGAAAAGAAAGTATATATGAACAGATTAAATGAATTGTAATTCTTAAATTTGTTTCAGTTAAATCGTTCTAGTTTTTCTCGATTTATGTCAAACAAAGTATCCTAAAACGTGACAAATTTCCCTATACAATACTTACTAACTTCAAATCAATATTATATTAGTATGGCATGTAACTTGACAAAACGAATGCTGCAGAACTTCTTATTTTTGGGGCTACTTTCACGTGCAGTTTTCAGAATTGTGTCCCAAATCAATGTGCTGAAAAATGTTGTACTGTGTTATCTAAACTGTTTACATTTAAGTGCAAAAATTATTATTATTATTAGCCTTTAAAACAACTTGACACATATATTTATTTATATCTTAGTGCCTAAGTCAGAGGCCGAAATGATCAAAGATTTCCATTCGCTTCGATCTTGTGCGCACCGTCTCCAGTCAGTCCTACCAAGCAGCGTCAGTGATTCCTCCACCTGGTCCTTCCAACGTAGTCGCGGTCTCCCTCTTTTGCGCCGTCCTTCGAGGTCTTGATAGAATACCTTTCGTGCTGGAGTTTCCTCATCCATTCTCACGACATGGCCTAGCCAGCGTAATCGTTGCGCTTTGATCCGCTTGACGACATCAATGTCGTGGTATAACTCGTACAGCTCATGGTTCATCCGAATCCTAAACTCGCCGTTTACGCAAATGGGTCCATATATTTTGCGGAGTATTTTTCTCTCAAACACCGCCAGATGAGCTGCATCTGCCTGTGTAAGCACCCAAGATTCGGAGGCGTACAACAGGACCGGTAAAATTAGTACCTGGTACAGCTGGACTTTGGTAGTTCGAGATAGGGTGGTGTTTATAAAGTGCTCGCGTAGTCCAAAGAAACACCTGTTAGCAAGCACTATTCTCCGTTTTATTTCGAGGCTGACACTGTTGTTCTTGTTCATGGCGGATCCAAGGTAGATAAATTCATCCACTACTTCAAAGCAATAGTTTTCAACGTTCACGCTGCGTCCCCAACGGGTGCACACTTTGTTCGATGATACCATTAACTTCGTCTTGTCCTCATTCACTGCCAAACCCATTTTTGCTGACTCCCTTTCAACTGATGTGAAAACAGCTGTTACCTCTCGCATCGTTCGACCGATAATGTCGATATCATCGGCATATGCGAGCAGCATGTGGCTCTTATTAAATATGGTGCCAGACATGTTAACCGCTGCTTTCCTTAACACCTTCTCCATCACTATGTTGAACAGCATACATGACAAACCGTCACCCTGTCTAAGACCTCTCGTCGTATCGAATGGTGCAGATAGATCTTTGCCAATCCGAACAGAGGATTTGGTATTCGTAAGGGTACACCGGCAGAGACGAATTATCTTCGCAGGAATACCGAACTCAGACATGGCTTCGTATAGTCGATGCCTGATGGGACTATCGAAGGCAGCTTTGTAATCGACAAAGAGGTGGTAAGTGTCGATTTGCTTCTCATGGGTTTTCTCAAGAATCTGCCGTAGTGTAAATATCTGATCCGTCGTGGATTTGCCTGGTCTTAAGCCGCACTGATAAGGTCCAATCAGGTTTTCCACAATTGGCTTTAGACGTTCACACAGTATGCTAGACAGGACCTTATACGCAATGGGTAAGAGGCTAATTCCACGATAGTTTTTACACTCACTACGGTCGCCTTTTTTGTAGATTGGACATAGCACACTGAGATTCCAATCCTTTGGCATGCTCTCCTGAAGCCAAATGTTCTCTATGAGCTGTTGCATGCTTAAAACAAGCTCATCTCCACCCGCCTTAAACAACTCAGCTGGAAGACCATCAGCCCCAGCGGCCTTGTTGTTCTTTAGGCGGGATATGGCAGTTGTTATCTCCGCTTGGCTCGGAGGTGGACACTCGATGTTATCATCTAGGATTGGTGCACAGTCTTCATCAGCCGAGTTTTCGCACATCAAATGCAAAAATTGCTATAATTATTTTCAGTTATTTTTCTCCATGTCGTCTATTCAAATATTTTTATTTCCCCACATTTTCGTATAAATGAAATATAGAAATATATCTTCCTTTTAGCTGTCCGCTGCTGCCCACTGGGCCATATTATTAATCACACAGAGAGAAAAAAACGATGTCTCCCTTTGTATTGAAATTAATGATTAAAAATGATGTCTAACACACACTTACTAATGCAATGTGTGTGCAGGTACACAAACATTGTAATGGCTTTCATCGTTCGTCTCATAAACATATGAATCCATGATTTCTCCTTCTTCAACTCTTACCATGATGTTGCCATCATTCTACGTTCACATTCTCACATTAACATAATGGGAGTTCATAATTCCATTTCATTTGATTCTTTTTTTTTTTGGTTTGTTTTTGTTTTTAGTATTCATCACGTATATTTTTTTTAATTAATGTTCATTCATTAATCAACAAAGTGAACACCAAGGGTTTCCACTGGGCCCTGGGTATCGCCGCCAGTTCACAGAGTGATGACAAAAAATAATCAGAATAACTGAAAGAACCAACGACGAACCAACAAACGAACATAGATAATGTACATATACAGGGTATGATAAAGAAATCAATGGTCAGAGTAACTGCAAGTAATATTAAAATAAAATACCAACAAAATTATGTTACATTAGTTGATGTTTTCAACATGCGCTTCATTGTGTGTCAGTCGCTGTCACTCGAACACATTTGCTGAGATTCTCAAAGTTTTAGATAGGGGGGGTACCCTATGATATGTGGTGGTCATTGTAGTAACTGGTTTATTGATGAGATCTTACTTTCAGATATGATATTTAACTATGGCAAAAGTTTCACGAAATTTATATAGGGGATTATTTTAGAGGCGTAGAACTTTTTTGGTCCGGCAACTTTTTATAATATAGATTTCTGTTTACCTAATACTGTACGACACATGATATTAGGACTCAAGTCTGAGAACTGCACGTGAAAGTAGCCCCAAAATGAAGAAGTTCTGTATCATTCGTTTTGTCAAGTTACATGCCATAATAATTTAATATTGATTTGAAGTTAGTAAGTATCCTATAGGGGAATTTGTCACGTTTTAGGCTCTTTTGTTTGATATAACATAAATACTTCATTTTGGCGTATGATTATCATAAGTAATATTCCACGTAAATCATACGCCACGGAGTACAACAGTTTTATTGTAACTGCTAACCCAGTTCAAAATCTTTTGATAAATGGAAAAGTAAAACAGTTGCTTATGTAGGGAAACTTTATATGAACAGATGAAAGTATTTGTAATTCCTAATTTTTTTAAATTCCTTCTTCTTCTTCTTTAATGTCAGCAACAATAGAAACTTATCCATCAGTAGCAGCACGTAGAAAAGTATTCCAAGCGCTTCGGTCTTTATCGCTCCGTAGATAGTTTGTCATATCAAGCTTACTTAACAGTTCCGTCACCTGGTCCATCCAATGGAGTTTTGGTCGCCCCCTCCTGCGCCGTCCATCGAGTTTATTACCGAAGACTTTTCGAGCCAAAACGTTTTCGTCCATTCGTACAACGTGTCCAAGCCAGCGCATTCGGTCTATCTGAACGCGCTTGACTACGTCGATGTCGTTGTACAGCTCATACAGCTCATAATTTATTCGACGGCGGTACTCGCCGTTAACGATGATGGGTCCAAATATTTTGCGTAGTATTTCTCTCTCGAAGACTCCCAGAATAGATTGATCCGCTTGTAACATTACCATTATCAGAGTCTGGTAGATCTGGATCTTTGTTCTTCGAGAGAGCGCTTTGTTCTTAAATCGCTTGTTTAGCTCATAGTAGCAGCGGTTTGCGATCAATACTCGTCTTTTTATTTCCAGGCTGACATTATTATTTTTGTTTATGGCGGAGCCAAGGTAGACAAAATCATCTACCACTTCAAAGTTATAGTTGTCAACGTTCACGCAGCGTCCCAGACGAGTGGACTCTTTGTTCGTTGAAACAAATAACATGGTTTTGTCCTTGTTTATCACCGGACCCACTTCAGCCGACTGCTTTTCAATGCTCGAAAAAGCCGCAGTAACATCTCGCAATCCACGTCCAATTATATCTATATCATCAGCATACTCGAGCAACATATGACATTTGTTGAAGATGATACCATTCCTATTTACTGCAGCCTTCCGCATAATCATCTCCATTATGATGTTAAAGAGATCGCAGGACAGACTATCGCCTTGTATAAAGCCTCGCTTGGTTTTTTAAATTTATTTCAGCTAAATCGGACTAGTGGTTCTCGAGTTATGTCAAACAAAAGAGCCTAAAACGGGACAAATTCCCCTATACGATAATTACAAACTTCAAAACGATATTAAATTATTATGCCATGTGACTTGACAAAACGAATGATACCGAACTTCATCTTTTTGAGGCTACTTTCACGTTCAATTCTCAGTGTTAAGTCCCAAATCAATGAACTGAAAAATTTTGTACTGTGTAAGTTATACCTATTTTGCTGTAATGTGTATCTCACTGCCGGCTTTGACCAGCTACGACTAACCGCGTGTCCAACTTTGTATCTGTCCATATTCCATTTTATTTTTCTGTGTGTATTTCTTTTTTTATAATTTTTACTATAGCAACTTTTATTATTCTCTTTCCCAACCTCCGCTCTCTAAAAACCTTTCACCCTATCTGCTCTGTGGCTGTTGATTTTTTTAAGTGGTAATAATTAATAATTTATATGAATTCTTTCTTCCTCATACACGTTCTTCCTACACTTACATAAACATATATCATCAGTCTACCTACACCGATAGACAGACAGCCAGTCGGTAGGTCGAAGGTCCTGTAGTCTCTGTGTGGGTGTGTGAGCACGTGTGTAGTGCTGCCAGACATTAAGGCACCCGTAGTGATATAGTGATGTTTTTGGCCAATATGTATGTGTGCGTGTGTGTGTTTGAGTAAATGAGTTCGGCAGTGTATCATTGTATGAGGAATTGTGTTGTACAGTCGTTATTATGGTTCATTTATTAGCTGACAAAATATTCATTAACACTATAGCCATTGTACTCGTAAGACATTATACATTTTGTTTAACACCTATTGTTTTGTCATTCATTTTGTTGTAGTCCATTTTTTTTTTGTTTGGGGGAAAGGGAAGAGGAAAGCAAAGGGGTGAAATTGTATTCATTTGTCTGGGAAAGCTAAGTGGAATTGAATGTTTTAAGGGCGAGAGCGAGTTGGGATGTGTGAGTTGAGGGTTGGGAGTAAAGATGAATTGTATTTCACGTGCAGTTCTCAGAATTGAGTCCCTAATCAAAGAGCTGAAAAATTGTACTGTGTTATTATTGTAGCCAACTTGACAAAACGAATGATGCCGCAGTTTTAATTTTTGGGAATACTTTCAAGTGAAATTCTCAGAATTGAGTCCCAAATCAATAAGCTGCAGCATTATGCATGATGAAGTACATTATGATGTTAAAGAGATCGTATGACAAATTTTCGTCTTGTCTTATACCCCGCTTTGTAGAAATTTACTCTCTTAGATTTTTGCCTATTTTCACTGAAGACTTAGTGTCAATCAGTGTCATCCCATCGCATCAGCTTCGTGAGCATACCAAACTCAGCCATAGCATCTAAAAATTTCTGTAGTATCAGTCTGTCGAATGATGCTTTGTAATCGATAAAGAGATGATAACAGATGATTGGTGATTGGGTCTTCTTCAGAATTTGTCGTAGTGTGAATATATGGTTGATCGTGGATTTATCAGGTTTTAAGCCACAGTGGTAGGGTCCAATCAGGTTAAATAGAATGGGCTTTAGTCTTTCACTTAACGAACTAGACAGGGCCTTGTATGCTAAGGGTAATAGGCGGATCCCCTGAGTGTTGGCACACCCACTTATATCACCTGCCTTTAGCACAGGACATAAAACACTCAGATTTAAATCATTGTGCATGCATTCCTTAGGCCAAATCGAGCTGGTGCATGCACGTTGGCAGCTCAGCGCCGCCGAGCTTACAAAGTTATGCCGCCAGTTCATCGGCTTCCGCAACTTTTATGTTTCTAAGCTATGCATTGTCGTGGTGATCTAGTTTTGGCTCGGTGCTGAATAGTTTTCGGTCACTTATGCTGCCATCGGGAACGAGCAGTATACAAAAGTACTCTGAGTACCCGTAACCACTTTGTTTATGTAACTCATTATTATCATTACTTACATGCACAAATAAGATACTGAGACTTATGGCATTGTCATGTGAGATGTAATATGTTGAAAGACAAGCCCCGTTGCATTTATATACTAGCTTTCCCGGCTCGCGTTGCTTCACCCGTACTTACAATGCATCTTCTTTAGAAATTAATCCATACAGATAAAATGAAAACGCTTCATAAGACGAAAAAACACACATTCATGTGATTTTAGCTTTATCCCATTGGTCTGAGTGATTGAACCGCTTTAATCCCTAAAATTTCGAATCTCACAAAAAATTCGTAGCGCACAACTAAAATGACCTGCTACCCCCCTCTTATTCTATGCCCATATACGATTATAGATTTAGCTGTTTAGTCTGAGTGATGATACCAGTTTTATCCCCTTTTGGGCTTTTTTACCCCTAAATGTTCGAAATTCTAAAAACCTCATCTGGCGGCTCACTAATTCCATAGGGAGCAATGCTAAATACATTTTCGTAACTCTACCTTTAGGCATTTGGTCCGGGCGATAGTACCAGCTTTATCCCTTTTTCGGTATTTTTACACATAATGAACTAATTTCGAAAAATTACTTCATATCGCACAACTAAACTTTTCAAAATATTCATTGATAAGGAGCAAGCCGATATCAATTTTCGCGATTATAGCTTTAGCCGACTGCTCTGGGTGATGGTACATGTTTTATCAATTACTTGTAATTTTTACACCTAAAAACGAATTTTCAAATATCCATTCTTAGTTGACACGAAAAGGGGAACAACCACCCCAAATTTTGTCATCCTATCTACAGCCGTTTTACCCAATCAGTTAGTAAAGCTGCTTTTTCTATATATATTATAAAAATGTTATAACAATCGTTTCATTAATATGACCGACATAACAATTTTTCAAATTGGGCGTGGCATCTCCCATTTCCCAGCGAGACGTTATCCTCTATGTACCATTTACATATGTAGCAAATCTCATATTCATACCTTTAATAAAAATAAACTTAATTTCCCTTTGCACCCCATGAATGAGGTATGGGATAGCTTCTCGCGTTGTTGTGAATTAACACGCTTTCTATTTTTGGATTCACAACTAACGGCACCTACTTGTTTATCGATGAATGCGAACGTCAATGTTTGAGAAGCTCTTACTAGACACGCCGATTGACTCGACACTTATACTGCGAAGTTGCTGTCAACAACATTCGAGGGGAGCCGACAATGAAAGAACAATTTTTTAAGATGATTGGAGCCAGATTTGAACCTGCGATCTCCCGCATGGTAGTCGCGTGTTCTAACCACTATGCCACGGCCGTTCCCTTTAATAGCTCGTGAAATATCACCGATGGAAATCTTGGTCTGCATGGGCGGTGCCACGCCCCCTTGTCTAATAATGTCTTCATGTAGCCTATGATAGAGGCCCTACGGATAGTACTACACAGTAAAAATTTCATTGCAATCGGTCCATTTATTTCGCCCAGATAACTATTTTTTTCAAAAGGGGCATGTCAACACCCATTTTTCAGCGAGACGTATTCCTCTTTGTATCAGTAACATATATATCATATCTCATATTCATACCTCGAATGACTCTTGAAATATGACCGATTAAAATTTTGGTCTGAGTGGGCGGTGCCACGCCCCCTTGTCTAATTATGTTTTCATTAAGCCTATGATAGGGGCCCTACGGATAGTGCTACACAGCGAAAAATTTCTTTGCAATCGGTCCATTTATTTCGCCCAGATAACTATTTTTTCAAAGGGGGCGTGGCACCGCCCATTTTTCAGTAAGACGTAATCCAGTTTGTATCAGACATATATGTAGCAAATCTCATCTTCATACATCTAATGGCTCATGGGATATGACCGATTTAAATTTCCATTTGTGTGGGCGGTGCCACGCCCCTTTGTCTAACTATGTTTTCATGTAGCCTATGATAGAGGCCCTATGGACGGTACCATACAAAGAAAATATAATTGCAATCGGTCCATTTATTTGGCCTATATAACAATTTTTTAAATAGGGGCGTGGCATCGCCCTCTTTACACAAACAAAATATTTTTTCTTATACGATAGATATATGTTACGTACCAAATATCGACTTTGTATCTATAATGATGTAAAATCCCGTCTTAGTGCGCGCCTTCGTCATAAAAGGAACCTACATTCCAAATTTCACGGCTCCAGCTTTAGCCGTTTGGGCTGGGGAGTGATCAGTCAGTCACACAAGCCTTTTATATATATAGATCGATAATACTCATAACTATTGTCATCTAATTATCTTTGTGTCTTTTGTAGAAAGTAATCTGAGTATTCGTGACCAGGTTTCCATCTCTGTCCTAATAGGTTAAGGTCCTTGTGCCAAACCTTTTTTCTGCCTTAGGGTACAACTTTTGTGATTCACCTCTGTCACTGTAATTTTCCATATCCTGGCTCTCTCTTTTCTTTCATAGGTGCTTTTTTCGCCTGAAAAAGGTTTTTATCTCCATCCTTTTCTCATTATCATCGCACACGTTGCCATTGGCTGAAGCAGCACCCAATTCCTCAGACATTGCACGACTTTCCACTTAACCCAGTACGGTAATTGCGACCGTGGTCATAGAATTCACAATATGCTGCCACTGTTTGTCGAGAACATCAGAATTATGGAGTATTTTACTGCATACTCGGTGATATGCATTGCGGATGTTGAGTGGCATTGCCCGGGAAACACGTGATCTATCAGACGTTGTGAGCTCTTTGGGGACCTCCAAAGAGAGATGTTCTGGTTATTTCGAAGTGAAAAACGATCAGAAAACTGTAATTATAAAATCCACTACCCAGGCAACCTTGACCTTTTTAAATCGTTGTGTGGTTCAACTAACCTGTAAACTTTAACATATGCGTATTAAACTATAGATGTATTATATTATGCCTATAGACAAAGAAAAAATTGATCTCTACTTACTTGCTAACTTATATAAAAACAAAGTAATAAGAAAAATAAAACGATACACACCATTTCTTCGTAGATTCATTTAACATAAAAATCAATATGTTCCACAACATCAGTTAGTTAAATTTATCTAAAAAATTGCTACGAATTTATTTCAACATTTTGTGTGTGCGTGTGTGTGTTTGTTTTTTTCTCGTCTACGTGCATATGTATGCATGTTGCATATAATACGTCAACATACACACGAATGCATATTTGTACGTTTGTACGTTTTCCACATACGAATACTAATTGATATTTGGTTTCTTTGGCATCTTGGGGAAAAAAAAGTTATATACAAACTTAAAAATATTTACAAATGTTCCGGGTAGCCCAGTAAGTTTAAAAGTTTGTAATATTTTATTACAATCACTAATTGGATGCAATTTATTATTAATTGATACCATAGCAATTGAATAAGAAAAAATCCAGAAAATACCTAACAGAATTTACAAATATATTAAATAGTTTATGGAGATAGCATTAGATTGTTGTTAAATTTATTGGGAATTTATAACAAAGTTAACGTAAATATTTAAAAGATTCGTTATTTAAGGATTCCTTTAAAGATATTATATGATTTGTTCAGTGGTTTGAAAATTTCTTTGGCAATTATTTATAGACATTCACAAAAGTCAACAATAACAGTTCAATAAACTTGAGAATTTACACTTTAATTTAAGCAAAATGAAACCATAAGTAGAATTCATTTGCATGTATTTTTCTCTTTTCTTCTATGTTAGTTTGAAATTTCACAAAGCTCTGGCGAATATTGGTGTACTGATTTGAATATGCATATTAACGGTGGGATGAAGTCAACCATAGAGGTTATTGGCAATTGCTAGGCGAACGACGGTGATGCGTACAATGAACTAAGACCAAGATGTTTGTAAAAAAAGCATTTAAAAATTTGTTCAACCTTACCCAAATTGAGAAAACCCATTAAAGTTGTTAGTCGAAAGTACCTTGAACCTGATCATAGGGATACACTAGGGGTTTGAGGGTAATGTAATGAATTAACACATTGAAGCCGTTGTGTGGGAGCACTTTTGGGAATTGTAGGTTGGAAGCAATATACACACATTGAATATTTTCTGTTTGTTTTATATAGAAAGATACAATATACATATGTTACTAATTGATGGAGTGAAACAATGACTTTTAAGTGGCTGCTCTCTACAAGATATTAGGAGATTGGAAGATTGATAATGCTCGCATCCAA
>OZ035880.1:18930032-18987127 GCA_964034835.1 Muscina levida | reverse complement strand
CGGTTTTTTTTAAATCCATGTTTTTCGAATATCGAATAATCCGGTTATTTTTTGTCGAATCTCGGTTTTTTGGCGTTCGATCCTTTTTACTTAAATTTATTCATAATTGTGTTAAATGTGTAGTGATACATGTTTTTTTCCAGCTTCTGCCGGCTTCTGAGAATACAATCTGGGAGAAAATATATGATTTTTATATCAGAAAGACGTATTCAAACACTAAATACTCTCATTTTGTATTTAAGTACGAGTAAACTCCCAATTAGTGACGCACTTTTAAAATGTATGATCGTAGATGCCACTGAAGATACTATAGAAACAGAACTAAATAAAGCTATAAAAAAACGTTCAAAATCCTAAACCTACCATTAAAAACTCTACCAAAAATTTTCTTTTGGAAGATTTTTTATATATGAATAAGAGCGGCAAAAGGACTGTAAACCTCAACAGATTATTAAACGCCTTGTACACAATAAGTCCAACTAGTACATTGAGTGAAAGGGCATTTTCAATGGCAAGTTTTATAAAAACCAAAGAAAAAAATAGTTATACACCCAAGCACTTAAATTGTATCTTATTTCTTAAATGTTACTTTAGGGAAAACTAAAGATTAAACTAAATATATTTTAATATAATCAAGTATTTACAATAAATTGTTATGTTTTATTTCTCTTTGTTAAACTAACAAACTGATCTCAGTAATGTTTTGCATTGTAATAATTGTAAAAGTTTACTTTTTTTAAGTATATTTGAATTATTTTCTGTTATTTTTCAATGAAATTTTTTGTCAAAAATTGTGTTTTAATTTGTTATTTGGCATACATTTGAAAACCGGATTATCCGGTTTTTTTATGAATTTCAAAAAAAGCAATCGGTTTTTTTTAAATGCAATTTTTCGAATAATTCGAAAACCGGTTTTGGCAAAAACCCGAATAATTGATCACCCTAGTAAGTAGTCCCAAATAGAAGACGTTCTGCATCATTCGTTTTGTCAAGTTACATGCCTTAGTAATTTAATATCGATTTGAGGTTATTAAATACCGTATATGGGAATTTCTTACGTTTTAGGCTCTTTTATTTGACATAACTCATGAACCACTAATCCAATTTAACTGAAACAAATTTTGAACTGGGTTTATTTTGTAGCAGTTACAATGCAACTGTTGTACTCCGTGACGTATGATTTACATGGAATATTACTTATTATAATCATACGCCACCATATAACAATATAACAAAAGAGCCTAACAAATTCCTGACAAATTCACCTAGACGATACTTCTAACTTCAAATCGGTATTAAATTATTATGGCATGTAACTTGACAAAACGGATGATTCAGAACTTCTTCGTTTTGGGGCTTTTTTCACGTGCAGTTCTAAGAATTGAGTCCAAAAATCATATTCTGTACTGTGTTATTTGTTTCAATGTGCATTTCAAAGTATTCATGTCCGTCAATATATTGTTTTTTGCACTTGAATATGTTTCTATGTAATTCAAAGAGTAAAGGAAACAAAAATTTCTTTATATCGTCGATGGTCAATTAACATCTTGTGGGTATCTCAGTGTAGTTGCACAAGTTTTTAAATATAATAATAATAATTTTTAACAATAACGTTGTTTTTCTGACTCATTATTATTATTTTGAATACTTATATTTACAAATAAGCTATTGAGACTGATGGCATTGTCATATGAGATGTAATATCTTGAAAGCCAAACCCCATTGCATTTGATTGTATATCGATAACATTCATATCTATAATCATCTAATTATCTTTGTGTCTTTTGAAGATGTGTATATGTCAATCTATATTGTCGTCCAATTATACTTCTTTAAATTGAAAGAAATTTGCAAAAACTCAATGTCAATACAATGCTAGGCGAACATATTCCATAGTTATTTCACATCAAGTTCATCTAACTAATAATAATTCAATAGCAAAGCTAAATTCTGAGTAAAACTACAAATTGTGCACACGTGCATGATAGCTTCAAGTGCAATTACTACGAAATCATTAAGTAAATTTACTTTACAGTTAAGTTTTTTAGATGTGGAATGGAAATGAGTGTGTAAAACTTCGAAATCACACAGTCACTGCATTTGGTGGCTTTGACATTTGTGGTTATCACAAATACAAAAAAATAGAAATTTTGAAGACACGGCTATTGTTAGTCTACAAAGTTTCAACATCTTCTCCATCATTACATAGTCAACAGTTCGATGCAAATGCCCTTACGCCACAGTATCCTGAAATTGTGCCTTTACGCCGACTGACAACCTTCATATCCAGCTCTAAGAATGATCTGACTCATCTTCCATCCAGTTCCGCCAAATATCCCGTGACATTACGCAGTCGGTGCGGTATTAGCAGGATACGGTTGCCGCCAACTGCCCATTAAACCATAAATGATTTTTCGCATAAAATAAATTAGAATCAATTTTAAATTTTTTCAAAAATACTGAATTTAAGACTCGGAAGATATAGATGTCTACTTATATGTTCACTTCTCTTCATAAAATGGGAATATATGAAAGCCCTAGACATCCTTAGCAGTTCCGTAAATATCGGTACAATGAAGGAAGTTGTCTGTGGCTACATACTTACTTACTTAACTGCAACTTCTTTGCAATCCTATGGGATTATATACCGCACACCAAGTTCTACAAGGATCACAGTAACCTGGTCTTTCCAACGGAGTTTTGGTCGCCCCCTTCTGCGCCGTCCAACGAGTTCATTGTCGAAGACTTTTTGAGCTGGAGCTTTTTCGTCCATGCGTACAACGTTACCGCTGCATCTTAATGCGCCTGACTACGTCAATGTCTGTCTACAGCTCGTAAACCTCATTATTCATACGACGTCGGTACTCTCCGTTAACGATGATGGTCCCATATATTTAACGGAGTATTTTTCTCTCGAATACTGCCATAACTAAGGGTTCTGAACCATACATTAAGACAGGTAGAACCAGTAAAGCTGGTTTTTTGTTCATCGAGAGAGGGCTCTGTCATTAAATCACTTGCTTAGTCCGTAGTAGCTTTTACTTGCAAGCAGGATACTTCTCCAGATTTCGAGGCTGACACTATTTGTTAATGGCGGAGCCTAGATAAATACAAATATATACTACCTCGAAATTATAGTTGTCAACGTTCACACAGTTTCGTTTAGTTCTTCCTCATTCACCATTAGACCAATTTTCGCTGATTCCTTCCTGAGAAGGCTGCAGTCACATCCCGCAGTTTCTACTGATGAAGTCTACGTCATCAGCGAGTACCATGTGGCTTTTGTTGAATATCGTGTCACTCGTGTTTACTGCAGCTTTCCTTACTATCATCTTCATTACTATTTTGAAGAGGTCACACGATAGGCCGTCGCCGTGTTGTAGGCCCCGTCTAGTATAGAATGGCTCCGTAAGGTTCTTGCCAATCTTCACTAAAGACTTCGTGTCAGTCAGCGTCATTCCGCACAACGGCATATCAGCTTCGCTGAAATACCAAACTCAGCTATAGCTTCGAGTAATTTTCGCCGTATCTGCCTGACGAAGGCAGCTTTATAGTCGACGAAAAGATGGTACGTGTCGATCTGTTTCTCTTTGGTCCTTTCCAGGACTTGTCGAAGTGTGAATATCTGGTCAGTTGTTAATTTACCAGGTCTAAAGCCACACTGATAAGGCCCGATCAGATTGGATAACACTGGCTTTAGTCTTTCACATAGCACACTCGACAGGACCTTATATGCGATGGATAAAAGGCTGATTTCGCGGTAGTTGGAGCACACACTTGGATCACCAAATCGATAGGTTAAGGTTGGATTAATTCGGCAGCCACGTTCAATACAGCACACATGGTTCAAAGAATGAATTTCGTTGTGATACCATTTTCAAATTTTCGCACCAAATATTCCTACTCTGTTCGCTCAACGTCGCTATCAAGCTATTTTGTTGCTCTGATGAAGGCATGTATGTTCCGCAAATGACCTAAAAGTGTCTGATGACCAAGCTTTTCATATCTCATGTCACCAAAAGCAGAGCAGTGACATATAAGATGCTCCGTGGTCGCCTTTTCTTCCTTAACATTGGAGCTTCTACAAAAATCGTTCTAGGGTAGTTTTAACCTCTTAGCGTGTTTACCAACCGACCAGTGAGCGGTTATTACAGCTTTGATGTTTCTCAGGTAGACTCTGGACAGGTTCAGCACAAATCGTGTCCTCTGCATATCCATTGTATGCCAATTTTGTTTGGTCGCCGTGCAAGTGGGTTCTCTCACCCATCTCTCTTAAGCAAAGAGGTCAGTTTCCCGGCAATTTGCTTTTTCCCCATGGTGAGAGGGATCCCAATGTGTTGTGGCGGCCCTTGCCAATGTATCGGCTCTTTAGTTATCGTATATGTCCGCATGTTATGGAACCCATGTAAGGGTAACCGTCTAAGGTATCGCTATCTCTTCTACAGACGAACATTTCTCGAAGTGGTGTACACGTTCTCCAGAGATCTGATAGCCGCCCAATATCCCACGATACTGAATTTTCTCTACTACTATTCTAATGGCCACTATTTCGGCCTGAACTTATACTACAGTGACCTAGTAGTCTGATTGTTAGTTGCAAATTTAACTCCTACATAGTAGTGGAGAGAGTACTCCTTCTTGTGGAGTACCGCGAACCGACATCTT
Source organism: Muscina levida (assembly GCA_964034835.1). Taxonomy (NCBI): domain Eukaryota; kingdom Metazoa; phylum Arthropoda; class Insecta; order Diptera; family Muscidae; genus Muscina; species Muscina levida. Next base: position 18,982,462 of record OZ035880.1, on the reverse strand, counting down.
GGAAATATTTGACACGCCCAGACTGGATCCAATGCGAATAAATTTTAGTATTTTATCAACTAAGGCGATGATCACTGGGTTAATCTCCAGTTGTTTCATTGAGTCAATTACAGATTTAGGTTTGACATTATTAAGAGCTCCTTCACGTAGCGAGAGCGTATTCTTTGTAGTTCAGGGATCTTTCAATGAGGCTGGTTATCGTATGTAAAGCAGTTTCGGTGGATTTGCCCTTCGTGCAGGCATGCTGGGCCTTGGACAGTACTTCCGGTTTAAGAGATGATCTGATATATGCATCAATTATTCTCTCCATAATCTTAAGTAAAAAGGAAGAAAGGCTAATTGGTCTTTAAGGGATAAATACAATTTTGTAGGTTGTCCACCACGTTGGAATGTGCGAAAGCTTTGAAGGTTGTCAAAAGATTGGAATTGGAATTGTTGTCTTCAGTTAAGATCCTTCTTGAAGACACCTGGGCCTGGACCGATGTTCATTATTGAACCATCAGTGAAGATAGACAACCCCCCGAACGGCATGGAAACTTTCCAGTATCCTCTATCAGGGCATCTCCATCGTTGAAACCATATAAAGGGTGATCCAACCATTTTCTTTGTTTCAGTATTTTACAAATTCAAGCATGGAGAGATAGACAATTGAGCAACGCGTTAAGATTTTAGAAGCTTTTACAAAAAATGGCGTTCGAATCAAAATGCAGAACGTGCACATAATTTTTAGCGACGAGACACACTTTCACCTCAGTGGATTCGTTTAACAGCAAATTTGCCGCATTAAGGCAAATGAGAATCCACAAGTGATTGTAGAAAAGCTGATGCCACCTCCGCCACCGAGCCCATAATTTGTGTGAAACAACTATCGGGAAAAAATTGTCTTAGATCCTACTATCATAATACAAAATATAAAGATAATTCTCTGAAAACTTTATGTTTTATTTACAACTAACATCATGCGTTTTGGTTGGACCACCATATAGCCTGTTTTGCTGTGAATTCCTGCTTTGCATCCATGTATTTTATTTACAATTAACATAGTGCGTTTTGGTTGGACCCCCCTATTGTCTGTTTTGTTGTGAATTCCTGCATTGCATCCATGTCTGCCGAACTATACTCGTAACAAAACTCGCACTCTAAACAGCTACGAATAGAGCATGGTGCCGCAAGGTTTTCAGATTTTATATTATATCAGCTCCGCTTGAGTACACCTGTTATACGCAGTGATGCTATTCGGTGTACACTACTTACCAGCATAAATTTACTCTTCGAGTCCAATGCCGCCACCGTGTTTATCCACTATACCATTGCAAGCTATAGTCCCCAGCTTATCCCACAGAGTTTCTGCAGTCTTAAGCGAGTAAATCCTTATCTCGATGTTGCGTTTCAGGTATAGATTCCTTTCAAATTTCCGTCAAACTGAAATTATCAATAAGATATTTGCGCATGAAAAGTTTAGCCCTGTTTTTTGTGTATTGCCATTTAAACCACAACATGTGGCACAATCGCATAAAGCTCAATAGTCGTCCTGTATAAGGTCATTCAAAGTCGGAGTAAATCTCCTAGTAATGGCAATGACCATGTCGTCAGCATAAGCTACAATCTTCCTTGCACCCAATAGCCTTGAGAACGCCGTTTTCTACAAGTTGCTACAGCAATGGGGACAGCACTCTAGCCTGTGTTGCACCCGTAGTAGCCAGCTTCCTGTTAGTGATTGTGCTTACAGTAGTGTTGATTATACGATGTGACAGCATAGAATCAATCCCGTTGCTAAGCATCGGCGGAGTTCCAGTAGCCCTTAAAGCTTGCTTCATGGTCATCGCTGTTACATTATTGAAAGCCTCTTCGATGTCCAAAAACGCCGCTTACGTATACGATCCATTTACAGAGCTCTTATCCCGCTTATACCTCTCCTCTTATGGAATTTATTGCTCTCCACTGATGAGGCTCGAGTGCCAGTTCTGTTGCAAGTATAAATCTATTAATCTCTGCAATGTCTTCAATAAAAACGATCATAGGCTTATAGGAATATAGTCCTTTGGTAGTGAATGTGTGTATTTACCCGCCTTGGGTATATATGGAAGCCCTAGACACCATTTTAGCAGCTGCTGCAACATAGCCGGATAAATTTCGCTCATTTCTGGAGACTCGAAGGGTTAAAAGGTACACAAAGCCCACTTTACCATTTCCTAGCTTACAACGTCGTTTACTAGGGTCCCTTGAACTGAATCAGCCATCTCTTTCGGTGTTACAAAACGTCAGTGTACTGCTCAATGCGTTCTACGGGGATTTAAGTACGGTAAAAAAAAAAAAAAATTATATTGTGGTCCGAAAATTAACCCATATTTGATACTTCCCATCGCTCTATCCTTGATGTGTCAATGTACGTCAAAGTAATATCTATTACCGTTTTACATTTTTTTTCACATTCTATACCGAAAAGTGAGGTTGCTTTACCTGCACCTCATAATCTCTTACTTCACTTGATTGTTCTTTGACTTCCCCATTGCGTTGGATGAGAGTAGTCAACAAACGCTATCACCAGATTCCCCTAATAATTTCTAAATAAATCTATGTAATTGTACGCAGGCAGAATGACCCCCACCCCATCTGGTACTCTATACCCATTACTCAATTTTGAAAAATTAATATTTCTAATATTATATAACTTTCAAACGGGGATCTACTTTTTAATTAAACCTTATCAGATAAATAATTTTATAACTATGGTTAAACTCCAGAAAACCCATACATTTGCAACACCCTTTCTGAAATCACCCATAAAAATGGCCGAAATTATACATAATTGTTACTATAAGTACAATTTGCATATGATATTCGCTTATGCAAAATCGGCCGACCTGTTCTGGTATTTCCCATACAAAATTACATATTTTTGGAAAATTTAAAAATACTTTTACCTAATTAATCGATTTCTTAACTATACTGTTTTACAAATCTCACTTTCTGGACAAACTATCGATTTCAATTTCAATAACCACATTGCGGTGCAGAAAATGTTAATGTACCATAACAATTGTATAATACACACATACCAATTAAATTCTTAACACACTTAAAGACATCTTACATATGCATAAAAGACACTTGACCTACTACCCCCTACTGATCAAAGTGATATTCCCAGTATACTTGGCTACTGAACAATATAAAGCAATGTAGTTGGCAACACCACTGGTCGTCAGACATCGCACTAAATTTCCCTTGACATTATATTCTTAGAAGAAAAAGAAGAATTTATGGTTTTTGTTTTAAAGTGAATAATGTCCTCATTGTAATCGTTTTTGCATATCTTTCCTTAGAATCTCTTCTTAAACTTTAAATGCGTTGCTTTGCGCAATTGCTCGATTGCCCTTTGTCTCGCCCACAGGCTTTTCAATTATAGCAAAACCCCTGAAGATTTCTCCGAATTACATTTCTATGTGATGCAATTACAATTTATCAGTGCAGGAGGGCATAAAATGAATTACTCACATAAAGGCATTCTTTACTCATGCAGAGATAATGAATTAAATTTTGCCCAAAATGTGATTATTATCTTTAACTATATTTTGGACGATAAGTGACAGACATTCTTGAGGCAATTTATTAAATCACACAATGTGAAGAATAATGATGTAGAAACTTTTAATGTACATATATGTAAAAGTGGTATAAGAACATATATTTGCTATGTGTGGTTAACTATGCACATAGTTAGCTACATTACGTATAAATTAACAAAAATTTAAGCTAAACCATACACATCGTTGAGAGAAAAAATTCTTTCATCTTGTACGAGTATTGAGGTTTAAGTTTTTTGTATTAGTTATTGCCTTTGCAACGAATTATATATTTGTTATAAAAGTATGCACATATATAATTGCTATACATAAAGTCTAGACATATAAATACGAAAATTCTGTGTATGTCTCTCTGTGTCTTAGCAAAGACATACAGAATATTGCAAATTACCGTCATCAAGTTTGAGAGAATTGTTTTTTGATTGGTTTGGTTTTTCTACAAGAAATGTCAGATATAATGTCAAAAACATTTCTTAAATTATAAACAGAATTGTGTTATTGTAAGTTGAAAGGATACAGGATGGTGATAATATATTATTACAGGATAAGGATTAAGATATAGCACACAATCAGTAAAACAATATAATTAAATTATATGCTTTTGGTCAAAGTAGAACAGTGCACTACAGTATAAACTAACACTGCACAACACATGATTTTAGGACACAATTCTGAGAACTGTACGTGAAAGTAGCCCCAAAAAGAAGAAGTTCTGCATCATTCGTTTTGTCAAGTTCCATGCCATAATAATTTGATATAGATTTGAATTTAATAAGTATCGTATAGGGGAATTTGTCACGTTTTAGGCTCTTTTGTTTGACATAACTCGAGAACCACTAGTCCGATTTAGCTAAATCAGGATTCTCCGAGGCAGACATTATTTGCTTTGATGATGGCGGAATCTAGGTAGATAAAAGTATCTATCACCTCAAAATTGTAGTTATCAACGTTCACTCATTTTCCCAAACGAGTAGATTTTTTGTTCGTTGAAACTAATCTTAATTTTGTCCTTTTTCACCATTAGACCCATTTTCGCTGATTCCTTCTGTATACCTGAGAAGGCTGCAGTCACATCCCGCAGTTTTCGACCGATATCGTGCCACTCGTGTTTACTGCAGCTTTCCTTATTATCATCTCCAGCACTATGTTAAAAAGGTCAAGCGATAGGCCGTCGCCTTGTTTAAGGCCTCGTTTGGTATAGAATGGATTCGTATGGACCTTTTTAATCTTCACTGAAGACCCCATGTCAGTCAGCGTCATTCCGCATAGGCGTATCGGCTTCGCTGGAACACTAAAATCAGCCATGTCTTCGAGTAATTTCTGCCGTATCGAGCTGTCGAAGGCAGCTTTATAGTCGACGAAAAGATGACACGTGTCAATCTGTTTCTCTTCCAGGATTTGCCGAAGTGTAAATATGTGTGCAATTGTTGATTTACCAGGTCTAAAGCCACACTGATAAGGCCCGATTAGGTTGGATAACACTGGCTTTAGCCTTTCACATAGCACACTCGACAGGACCTTAGATGCGATAGGTAAATGGCTGATCCTGCGGTAGTTGGAGCACACACTTGGATCACCTTTTTCCAAGACTGGACATAAAACACTTACATTCCAATCATCGGGTATGCACTCGTTAAGCCAACCGCGCGTATGAGATGGTGCATACTCGTATCAGCTCCACGCCACCGGACTTGAAAAGCTTTGCCGAAGTCCGTCGGCACCGGCTGCTTTATTATTTTTCAACCGCGATATTGCTTCTTTTACTGCGGCTTGACTTTAACCCGTCGTCGACAATTGGCGTGATACCTTCACGTACGCTGCCTTCTGGAACCAGCAGTTGCTGGAAGTGTTCTCTTCATATATGCAGCACACTCTGCGTATCTGTAACCAGTTTTCCATCCTTGTCCTTACAGGAGGGGACCCTATTACCATAGCTTTTTGCTTTTACTTTCTGGTAAAATTTTCAGGTCTCACCTCTATCCCTGTATCGCTCCATACTCTCGTTCTCAAGTTTCTTCTTCTGACGAATTTTTTTTTCGCTTAAATAGCAATCTCGCCTGTTTTACTGTCTCCCGCCGTTCCCTAAGAGCACGTGTTACAATTGACTGTAGCGTTACCCTATAAGCAGCATCCCGTTCCTCAGACGCTATGAATTCGTCTAAGTGTCGCTTTTCATATCCTAGCACGGTTGTTGCGGCGGTTGCCATGAAATTCGCAATATGTTGCCACTGGGTGTCGTTAACTTCAGAAAAAGAGGCATTCTGTCGTAGTAGTTTGGAGAGTTGGTTTGAATAGGCAGTGGCTTTCTTCGGAGTTTGCAGCTTCGCGATGTCTAGCTTTCTTTGTGTTTGAGTTACGTCCGTTTTTCGCTCTGCTCAATCTTGTGCGCACCTTGGCTGCAACGAGGTAATGATCCGAGCCAATATTAGCACCACAGATCACACGCACGTCCATGACACTAGATGCATGCCTGCCATCAATTACCACATGATCAATTTAATTTTTAATGTTTTGATCGGGGGTTAGCCAAGTTGCCTTGTGGATATCTTTGTGCTGGAATATGGTTCCACTCACTACGATGTTCCTTCCCGCTGCGAAGCTAATCAGCCTAAACCCGTTGTCTGACGTGTCGGTATGAAGGCTGAATTTACTGATCGATGGACCAAGAACATCTTTCCTTACTATTTTTGCATTAAAGTCTCCCAGAACAGTTTTAATGTCGTGGCCAGGGCAGCGGTCGTATGTTTTCTCTATGCGCTCGTAAAATACATCTTAAATCTCAACATCTTTATCTTCCGTCGGGGCATGAGCTCTAATCAGCGTGATGTAGAAATATTTCGCTTTGATGCGGATTGTGGCTATTCGATTACTAACAGGATTGAACCCACGAGGCAAGATGTCTGATTATCTCGCCAACTATAAATCCACATCCAAATTCGTACATTTCCGCGTGGCAGCTGCATTAGATGTCGCAATTTTTACGTCGCGAGCATCCTTGCCCTGTCCATCTCATCTCCTTAATAGCGGTGATGTCAGCCTTATATTTTTTAAGAACATCCGCCAGTCGGATAGTAGCACCTTCTCTATAGAGAGTCCGGACGTTCCAGGTGCGTATCATTCAATCATGTTCCTAATTTCGTTTGCGGGGGACGTCAACATTTGGGGGGTTTCGTTTGTTACTTTTTCTTTTTCGTGTTCTCATAGCCAGCAAAGGACCTGAAGGCGGGTGGCTAGCCCAACCATTAGGGTTCGTCGATCACTATTTGCCGCTATTCATGTTACAAAAATATCACGAACAACATTGCCCAGGTGCCACCACGAAGGAGGTTGTGAATCGGCTTGAGATGCAAAGATTCACTTTACATTCCCAACGGCACCCAACCGTTGGGTATTTACTATATTTGAATTTAAACTTCATATGTGCAGCGAAGAGGTATTCTATGCAGACCTCCATTGACATCAACTATATCACTTATGGTATTAAATTCCATATTTTTTTGTTTAATAACTTTAGGTTCAAGACAACATTTTTAATTTGTGGATTTTACTCACTTCTTCTACTTATACTAAACGCATACTCACATACATGACCGCCTACTGTAACGAATTTCTAGGCAACAAAAGTGTTTGTTACAGCTTTAACAAGACGTTCACACCGGTAAGCAATCCTTGGGAGATTTGGTAACCAACAAACTAACAAAGTTTAGGTGACAAAGAAAAACTGAAACTTAAATCGAATAAAGTTAAAACTTTGTTTTTCTTGACAACAAACCTCAAAAGGCTTAAAGATACGACAACGACTATAGGTTGCCAATAGAACTACGTATACGTACTCGTACACCCGCCCACACAAAATACCTTGCGGCATGCCACAGGAGAGACAGACGCAACCACATTGCCATAGCTTAAAGTGAAAATGGAGGAAGGGAGGGAAGGGTAGTTTTCAAAGATTTTGACAAGCAGCAAATCCAAATGTAAATCCCATATAAAATCACTTAAAGTATAACATTAAAACTATAACAAAACAATAACCCTAATAACACGTATCAATTTAGAAGACAGTTTGTGACTTACTCTATCTCAGCACCCCCGGCTTTAACAACAGCAATGGCAACAACAACATACACATAGATATGTATTTACTAACACATGTGCATAGACAGGTTGTGTACTGTGTGTATCTTTATTTGCAGGACTTTTAGGGGATAATAGCAAAAGGATAGGAATATTGTTTATGTTACACTGTCACTTACACCAATTTATGCTTTTATACACACACGCACACCTATGTATGTGTTAACAGCATAAATGTGTGCCAGTGTTAGCAAATGAATTTTAAGGATATTCAGGATAATATGTGACCATGATTGTTATGTTTGACACAGAAACTGCGTGTCTTAGCATTAAGAAAATATTTGGTAGTGTTGCCTGTGTTTCACTGCCCTCTTTTCGGTTCACCCGCTGTTGCGTTTCAGTGTCCTTTAAGTCATTGGCCAAATTAGATACGTCGTTTTTCTAAGACGTTTATTGTTTTATAACCCAGTGGTCTAATGCCATATGGCCATAGTCTATATTTATGCATTAGGATGGCTGTTGGGTTAGATTTGAAATATATGGATATGTGTTAAAGATTTTTGCCAAATTTAAGGGTGTATAAATTAAAAGCCCAGTTGGAAAAATTTATGACGGGTGAAAAAGGAGAGAAATCCTGGAAGCTTAAAAAAAATAATTATTGCTAGAATTATGTTGTAAAGAGTTTGTTTCTCACACAGTACAACACATGATTTTGGGCCTCAATTCTGAGAACTGCACGTAAAAGTAGCCCCAAAAAGAAGAACATCTGCATCATTCGTTTTGTCAAGTTACATGCCATAATCATTTTATATCTATTTGACGTATCGTATAGGAGAATTTGTCACGTTTTAGGCACTATTATTATAATGTATATGGTGGCGTATGATTATCATAAGTAATATTCCACGTAAATCATGCGCCACGGAGTACAATTAATAATTTAAATTGAATGGTCATCATGTTTTCAGTCAAAGGCAACACTAAATGGACTTATCACAAAATAAGGTCATGAGCTCATGTCCTTAAATCTATATGTTAAGGGTAAAAAAAGGAATTTTTACATTTTACATTAATAATGCAGCTAACTTGACAAGATGAATGATGCAGAAGTTCTTACTTTTGGGGCTACTTTCACGAGCAATTCTCAGAATTGAGTCCCAAATCAATGAGCTGAAAATTGTTGTACTATGCTATTAGCCTAACCCATTTTTGGGCTTTTAATACAAGTATTGTTTTATATAAGAAGGTGTTTTGAAGGTTAAAAATCTTCACCTTTTAGTTAACTAAATTTCACATGCGGCATCCAAAGAACATGCCTGACCTCTGCTCCGTGAGCTTCATCCTTAAAAAAGGCTACGCAGGAGCTTCACTAGCATGCCAAATTTTACCGTCACATTTCGCACCGACCCTCTTGCCATCCATCACCTCTGCCATACCGAATGCTAATGAAAATTGACATTAAGATAGTAATTTAATGACATTAATGTGTGTTTGTCCTTTTAACGGCATATAAATATATTTATTACCCTCCACCATTCAATAAAAGGCCATCACATAAAATCACTACGAAATCTAAGCAGAATAAATAAAATAAATTTTGATGTTATGCGAAGAACGCAATGCATTCACACAGATTATCTATTCTGTTTGCACATTCATGGTCATATAAATAAAATGTTTTCCTGTCACTTGTTGTTGTTGTTTCAATTTGTCACACGAAGGCCACCGATTTCCGTGTGACCACACCAGATGTGGCAGCCTTCAAATTTATGCAGAAGGTCGAAGGCATCGTTTTAGTTAAGGTGAATTATTAGAGGCCTTAAACTCTTTTGAAAGTAAAGTAGCAGTTTAAAAAGTTAAGATCCTATTTGACGGAATTAGACCTCGATATATGCTATAATAAGTTCAGATTCGATCAAAAAAGTACCCAATAATATTTTATCAGTTCCAACTTTAAACGACATTTGTTTCTAGTTAAATATCTATTTCTATCTCATTTTATAGTACGATTCATTTACAATCCTTTGTACAAATGAGTTATTTCACAATTTTTTGTAATAGTTTTGGGAAAGTTTGCCCTTTTGTTTGTAATATGTGATTCATTTAGAACTGCTATTTGTAATTTTGAATAAGAAACTGAAAACTGTGCTGGAAGTCACAATCATTATTTTCGCCCGAAAAATAAGTGTCCGACATTTATTTTTTAAAGATATTTTCATTTAAATATCGGGTGCCACTGCGTCGCACAGTGCTTTATACCCACACATTGATGGAACAATCAAAGTAGGAGTAGTTGCAGCAACATGAAAGTAAGTGACTTTTGGTATTAAGTCAAAAATAAGAAAATCCGAATGTTTTGTTGCAAAAGTGCCACGCCTTCCTCCGTACCTCTCATTCAAAGGTTAGAATGGTGTTTGGATACTTTAGCATGCTATAACACTCTATTGAATTGAATAATTTTAAATTTTGTAAAACGTATTTCGCTGACTATTATTTTTATTCAACATAGTTTGTGAAGAATCGGACCAGGCTTTTTGTTACCCCACATACAAAGTGCTCAGTGGGTCTTTTGCGCTCCGTAAATAAATCGTTACATCAACTCCTCCTGCGCCGCTCATCGATTTTATTGCCGAAGACTTTTCCAGCCGGAGAATTTTCGTCCATTCGTACAATCTGACAAAGTCAGCGCCTTCGGTGTAATTGAACGCGCATGACTACGGCGATGTCGCTGTACAGCTTATACTGCTCTTGATTCATTCGACGACGGTACTCGCTGTTAACGTTGATGGGTCATAATATTTTGCGAAGTATTTTTCTCTCAAAAACTTCCAGAATAGATTGATCCCAGGCTGACATTAATATTTTAGTTTATGGCGGAGCCAAGGTAGACAAAATTATCTACCACTTCAAAGTTATTAGCTGTCAACGTTCACGCAGCGTCTCAGACAAGTGGACTCATTGTTTGTTGGATTTGTCCTAGTTTATTACCATAACCACTTAAGCCGACTGCTCGAAAAAGCCGCAGTAACATCTCGCAATCCACGTCCAATGATATCTATATCATCAGCATACGCAAGCAACATGTGACCTTTGTTGAAGATGGTACCATTCCTGTTTACTGCAGCCTTCTGCATGATCATCTCCATTATGATGTTAAAGAGATCGCATGACAGACTATCGCCCTGTCTAAAGCCTCGCTTGGTAGAAAATGGCTATGACAGATGTGTGCCATTTTCACTGAAGACTTCGTGTCAGTCAGTGTCATCCCGCAAAGTCGAATTAGCTTCGCGGGGATACCAAACTCTGCCATAGCATCCAACAATTTCTGCCGTATCGGACTTCGTAATCGATGAACAGATGGTAGGTGTCGATCTACATTTCTTGGGTCTTCTCCAGGATTTGTCGTAGCGTGAATATCTGGAACATCAGAATTAGGAGGTATTGGTTCGAAGTAATTGAGAGAGTTGGTTGGAGTAGGCATTGGCTGTCTTGGTTGTATTCAGCTTTGTGATGTCTTACTTCCTTTGCGTTTGGCTACGAGTGTTTTTAAAAACTTAATGTCTTTTGATCAGGATATATCCAGGTTGCCTTGTGGATATCTTTATGCGGGAATCTGGTTCCACTCACTATCTGGTTTCTTGCCGACAAGAAGCTAACCAGTTTATCGGAGGTATTGTTGTATAAACTGAATTTTCCGACTGCTGAAGCAAGATCTGCGAGGTAATGTTTCGAGATAATGTTAGCCCCTCGCATCACGCTCACTTCCATGATACTACATGCATAACTTCTATCTATGAATGCAATCTATGGTTTCACTCTTCCTTTCCTGTTTTTGTATTAAAATCTTCCAATATTAACTTCGAGGTCCTTTCAGCAGAATGTATCATTAATCTTATCGTCTTTATATTCCGTCGGGGCATGTGTACAAATCAGTGTGATGTAGATGTATTTGACCATGATGCGAATTGTGGCTTTTCATTCACTATCTGAAATGAACCGCCAGACAAGATGTCTAAGATGTCTTATCAATTACAAATTTATATCTGAATTCGTGATTGTCCGTATAGCAGCTGAAGGATATGTCGCAATATGTTCACAACGCAAACATTCCTGTCCTGCGTAGCCTTTTTTAAGGATGGCGGTTATGTCTCCCATCCGCCAGTCGGATGGTTGCACTTCTCTAAAGAAGAGTCCAGACACTTTAAGTGCATTTCCTTAAGACATGGTCCCTATTAAGTTTGCGGAGGTCTTTAACATTTAAAGGATCCGTTTGCAGCTCTTTGATCTTCGTGTTTCGAGAAGCATTATTGCTCCTTATTTTTATACAGGTCAAAGAAGCCGTACTGCCACAGTGAATACAGAGCGGTATATTGCTATGCAACATACCATTTTTTACTCTTATTCATTCTCAAACTTTCTATATGTCGTCAGTATCCTGCAAAAATGTCTCAAGTCACCTTTTTGTAAAAAGGACCTAAAGATGCAAGTGTCCCAAAAGTCATGTGTATGCCCTGTAAAAAATCCCATATCTATTGAAAGTTGATTTGTAGTTATTGTATCAAAACACTAGTGGAGATATACTTTAAATCATCAATAAGTCAGAAACACAAAAAGTGGACTTTAGTCCTTTTTGCAGGATACCGACGATATATAGAAAGTTTGAGAATGAGAGCTAAAAGGTAATGTAGCATGGCAATGATGGCAAATATGTCTCTCTTCCAATTGCCTTTAACACTTACTTTTATTGTTTCCAACTATATGTTTTCTTAATTTCTCTATCAATTTGCAACACTTTTATCATTAAATATCATTTTGTGTCGCCGTTAAAAGATAAAAACAACTTTAGCTTTATCATCTTCAACATCGTCGTGGTCGCTTATGAAGCCAACGCCTTCGTTCTCATCATTGTCAACATCATCATTGCACATCATCGTCACCCATCGTCAGAATCACACACAACAATGACAAATTTGCCATCATTTTGCAAACGCTTCATTGGTAGCGACAAAAGATGATGAAGGCAAACGATGTTGATGCGGAACGACAAGAATGATACAAAGTTTTTCACAATGCAACTAAGACTAGACGCTAGCTCTAATACATTCATCGTAAGATTGCTGAAACACACACGCACACACTCGTATAAACGCACACTGCCACATGAATATTACATTGTAAGGTTGAATATAAGGTTGAATAAGGCTGACTAGCTAGCGACCAGGCACACACACACGCGCGCTTATATGTAGAAAGACAACGTAGCAAATGACGTGGCATCACATTAGGTGTCATTATGTCACTCTATAGTTGATGTGTGTCTGTCATTTATGGGGACCCGTCCCCGTTGTTCTGGCCGTCAGTGCGGCATTCAATGATTTCAACAACAATTACTGGTAAAGAAGGCACTGTGGGACAAAATAGGGAGGGACAATAAGGACAGACAAAGTTAACCTACTAAAAAATAAAAACAAATGTTAGCCTAAAATCAAAATCTAAAAAAAAATAAACCAATATTTGCTGTTTTATTCCAAAACGAAAGATAGAAAAGTTACTGAACTATTAATTAAGTAACTCCAAAAGTTTGATATCATTACAAAATAGTGTTAGTGAACTAAATATACTTAAAATCTAGCACAAGTGTCTATGATCAACATTTACAATAAAAAAATCGACAACAACATCATATTGCCCACAGTAAATCTATCGCGGCAAATAGTGACAGCCATCGCATAACGATGTCTCATTCAAACTGCACTTGATGCAGCCTCACTCTACTTTGGCTATCTATATAATGTCTGTATGTTATGTCTATGCGCATAGGTACGACAGACAACACTCTGAAGAGCACATCATATCTATTATTGATGTAATGTAAGAAACATAAACATCTACATTAATATACAAATCTTTAAGAGTGTGTGTTTGTGGCTGCTCAACCTACGGCTCGTACTCGTATTTACACACAGGCCATGAAGCAAGCAAGCAAGCAGCAGCAGCAGCATCTATTACTACATGAGTGTGTTGTCGTTCATCTTCACAAAATGTTGCACATTTTGCAGCAATTGTTGTTATTGTTGTCACGTTAAAGTTAACAACAATATTGTTAATAAAAGTGGTGCACAACGAAAGCAACACAAGCACAACAACAACAAAAAATATAAAATAAAAACTTATTCTTGCCATCAAACATAACAATGCAGTTCAAACATACAAGACCGCACGTTTAGAGGCAATTTCTATGGCTAAGGTCCTTGCAGCATCCTTAGGTTACTACGTATACACATACTACTCGTGCATATGTCGATCGATGGGTCTTTCGTTTAGACATATAGTCTTCTCACATAGTTAACATCTAATATGTTGCAGTCTAGGGGTTTACACATACATAGAAAGAATCTTTGGCGTGGTGAGAGTAGACGCTTCATAATATGTGACATATCACTGTTATGATTCTCGGGACGGTACATGTATGCAATTGAAGTCTCGCTCCTAGGATATGTAGCAGTCAATGAATGTTATGTTATGAAAATGATGACAAAGAGAAAAATCACAATGTGGCTGCTTCTGCTTAGTTTCTAACATGAACGTGGGCGTTGATGATGGTGCTGCTGATGAGCATAATTTTATGTAATTTGATATGATTATTATATACATATGCATGCATATGCATTGAATTTATGATAAAATCCTTGTAACACTTACATGTGTATGGCTGTATGTACCCCCACACATATGCAATAATATAAGTGTTTCACACACATAATCCTCGTCGTTGTCAATTTAAATAGAATTTCCTATAAATGTTAACAAGCAGACACTGTAAAAGGCCAATCATGTTTTTATTACATCAACTAAGGCTGAAAATGCAATTTCACTTGATTTAGAAAAATTCGTTTAAATTAAAAGATATATGTCCTTATTGATAATATAAAATAAAGAAAATTTCATATGCAAATATTATATAGCAATACAAATGTTTTCCTTATATACAAAAGTACTCTGCTTGCTTTGTTAGCTTCAATTGTGTTGATCTCCTTCCGTCTATAAGAGGAGAATGGCTAAAATAATAGAGCTGTGGCGGAATTTTTATAAATCCCATGGACAAAGTTGTTCTTCTAATTCCCCGGCGGAATAAAAGACGATGAGGTTTAAGGCCGTAGTTTCTTCTTTCCAATCCTAAAATCGGTTCATACTCAACCACGTTACTGGCTTATGTGTGCATAAAGGTAAAAGTCTTAGAACTTAACCTCCGCTTAGATGGAGGTGCGTACCAAATTTCAGTTGGATAACTCTTAAACTATGACAGTAGTGGGAGTAGTTTTTGTCTGATCTTTCTCATCTTAGAACTTAACCTCCGCTTAGGGTATAGAACCTTGCATATCAAACTTCAAGTGGATAGTTCTTAAGAAACCGCTGTAATCGCGGGGACATACAGACGGACACCCCAAAAAGTGGAGTTTTTATGGGAGGTGGGAGTAGTTTTTTTCCGATCTTTCTCATCTTAAAACTTAAACTCCGCTTAGAGGATAGAAGCTTGCATACCAAATTTCAGATAGGTAGCTCGTTAACTACGGCTGCAATTGCGGGGATAGACATGATATACAGACACCCCCAAAAAGGGGAAGTTTCTATTGGAGGTGGAAGTAGATTTTGTCTGATCTTGTTAGGTTAGTTTAAGTAAGGTTAGGTTGTGGACACATATAATCTGGTAAAAAATACACTAAACACCGAAATCTGCTGATCCATTGTGATTGCCCGTTAGAAAGGATATGGATAGAGAAGGGACAGAAAGTCGTATGAACGCCAATTTTTAACTTGGCACAGTAAGTCATGGAAGGCACCGCAAGAATCGTATTAAATCTTCTACTGGGACTGACGAGAGAGATACTCTAGGTCCTCTATGTAACTCTCCCCTAAGTGTCTTAGCCTCCAGCGGTTAGAGCGGGGCAGCTACAAAGAAGATATCTCGGACTCATCCTCGCTCTCACACACACGGCAGTAGTCCAGTATGGATCTATCCCATTTGCCTGTCAGGCACCATAGTACAGCCTCCACTGGCCAGTAGGTCTGCGGAATCTATATCAGGAATCTGGCAATGTCTTGGAACCCAACAGAGGCTGACATTCAGCCTGGCTATCCCCACATATATGAAGCCTAAAAGAGAGGCTTAGATGCAGGTCTTCGCTGTAGACAGCAGCTCCTGTACCTTGCTCCATTTTTAAACTATCATTAAAGACAGAAATTGAGTCAACCTAAGGAGTCTCACCATCATTCCATTCCGATCTTTGCGGATTTTTAAAGTTTACTCTTCGGAAATCCACAAATTTTTTAAGAAATCACTACGAGGTGGCAGATGAAAAGAAACGACATTTCCCAATAGCTGGAAAATCTTTGCATGACCATGCATGTACTGATGCCAATTGCCAGCTTCCTGCAATATCCTTGACGTACAAGTCCAGAGGCGGAAGGCCCAGGAACACATCCAAAGCCGCTTGAGGCATGCTGGTTCCCATCCCCCATTACAGCCATCCTTTGGCCACATTGTGACCTTCGGGCTGAATCCCCAACTTTTACCTATAGAGTTCCGGCACGCATAAAATCTCCTCGATATTCCTTGAGCAATTTAGCTTCTGATCAAAGACAACACCTAGGTATTTGGCCTCCGTTGAGAGCTTCAGTCCCACCTCATTTAGTCTTGGTAGACTGAAGTCCTTTATCATATAACTACGAGTGAAGAGAACCAATTCCGTTTTCTGAGGGTTTATTCCAAAACCACAAGTATTGGCCGGTCATAGCAGCTTTCCAAGGGCAGTTTGGATAAGATTATACATCATTGGTAGAAATTTGCCGCCTATCATGATGACCACATCATCTGCATATGCCACAATTTTTGTACCATTCTCATTAAGCGATTTAAGTACCCCGTTTAGCAAAAGGACCCAAAAAAAAGGGGGTGCAGGACTCCCCCTGTAGTGTTCATCGAGTAGCTATCTTTTTCACGCAGCTTTCACCAATTTCTGAGTAGACGACACGGTTTCCCAGCATACAGTCTACCCAATTTACTAGCAGACATGAAACATTAATCCAAAGAGTTACTAATTCTGAAAGAGTTACTTATTATATTTGCCCACTAGAGAGCACTCGATGATCGTATCATCCAGCCCTAGACCTGTCTAAGACATTAAACTGAGTAGACCATTCGGTACTGTTCGAGGACATCTTGAACTCTACCTGAATGGTAGACAGGCGTTTGTTGAGCTTCGAGGCCAAAAAATTAAAAACCGAAAGATGAAAATGAGCATACCAAAAGGAGAAGTTCTTTCACCTATACTCTTCAATCTTAATCTCTCCCTGCTCCAAGGAGTCTTAATGGTGTTGTACGTTGATGACTGCATAATTTACCCATCAGGCGTCACATAGACAACATAAGCGGTAGAATCACCACTACCTAGCAACCGTAAAAACCATTTTGCTCTTCGGGTCTGACATTAAAAACTTCATGCCATTGGTTGTTAACAGCAACGACAAAAGATTTGCATCGTGAAGCCGTGTCAACGGTCATAGTAGGCAAGCGATGTAATAAAGTCCTTAACGAACATCCCACCGCGATCAATCCGATTGATGAACAGCTGCCAAAGAAATCCAAGGTAACTCTGACGCAGGTTAGAGTCGGCTGTAGCAGTATTCTTAACTGCTACCGCGAAAGGCTACTCCTCTGTACAATCAACAGATGGCCCTTAACCCTCACGATACAGTGCATATATTCCAATATCTTTAGACACAAAATAGATATTCCGTCCGGTACACCGAGTTAAAATATAGAAAAAGTTCTAAAAATCCACCATGAGCAAAAAGGCTCCACGAAAAGCCCCCCAATGAAATAACGCCCAGGAAATAACCCCCAATGAAATAAACCCCAAAAAATTGGAAATAACACCCAAAAACAATAAATGAAATAACATCGAAAAATAAATGAAATAAGCCCCAAAGCGAAAACGAAACAACCCCCAATATTTGGGAGTTATTTCATATGAAATAACACCCAATGATGAAAATGAAATAACCCCCAATGAAATAAGCCCCATCAGCAACAAAAATGAAATTATGTCCAAAATTCATAAAAGAGTCAGTTTCACCAATGATTTCATGAAGTCAATATGGACCAACAGCAAAGTCGCAAAATTATTGAAATAAATCGTGTGGATCGTAGATCGTTGTAGCCCTGCTCTATTTTTGCAGTTCGGAAATCAATTTGCCTTTTACGTTTGGCCTTTACACAACCACCTCCAGTGTTCACAAGCAAATCACTCTCTGCTTTTATTGAATTCTTCCTTTTGATGAACTCTTACAAATTTAAAAAAATTCCATTCTTAGTGTGTACTAAACGATTTTTGCATTTTGTTGACTTTCTATCCGTCAATATGAACACAAATGGAAATATCTCTAAACATTCAAATAATATTGTAATATATTCACAGGCTGAAAGTTTTCTAGTAAAAAGCCCATTTTTATCAAATTATATTATTATAACCCCTAAAAACCAACAGCTTTAAAAATGAAATTACCCCCGAATAAAAAATGAAATAACACCCAAATTATTCACGATATGAAACAATCCCCAAATTTAAAAAATTGGTTGGGTGTTATTTCATTGGAGATTATTTCATATTTTGAAAACCCCAATTGAGGAATGAAATAATTCCCAAAGAAAAATGAAAAACGGCCCGAAAAAATTGGGAGTTATTTCATATGAAATAACACCCAAAAATGTATGAAAAAAATTTGGGGAATATTTCATTTCTCGTTTGGGCGTTATTTCATTGGGGCGCTTTTCGTGGAGGCGAGCAAAAATACTCGTACTCGTAAATTATTAATGCAGCCAACTTGACAAAACGAATGATGCAGAAGTGTTTATTTTTTGGGCTACTTTCACGTCCAATTCTCAAAATTGAGTCCCAAATCAATGAGCTGATAAATGTTGTACTATGATATTTAACTGCTCCCACTGAATCACACAGTTGTGGCTAATTCATCTAGGGTTGAAGATTATTTAGGTGGCGCTTTCCGCACATCTTTCAAATCTGCCGTGATAACATTTCCCCGTAATTGTATTTCTTTTGTTAAATTTCTGGGAAGGAATCCTGGACAGCTAATGCAACAACAACAATATTAAAACCAAATGGAATATCTAACCTCGAGTTGTTTGTCCTGACTTGCTTCAGATCCGTTCTACAAGAGATTCGTCATGATTACTTCCAGGCATAAATTTCCATCCAAACTATCAACATTGAGTGATACAAATTTTCGTAACACCAGTCCCTTATACAACATAATTGCTCAAGCACTCTCCTCGACTCTCCTTATATTAAAACGATAGCAATTAGTGAGTGATAGCATACCGCAACAACAAACCAACTAACCTTACTCCTGTTGCCTTAATCGAGTTAAAAAAAAACAGATTTACTATGTAATCTACCTACTAACTTTTAATGTTCTTTGCACATAATATGACTTTGTAGCATTTTTGCTCAAGTTACTATTACCAAAGTTTTGGGGTTTCGTTACTACATCGACGACGACATACATCCACATTTACCCAGTGACATGTTCTCGGTTTTTTCATCTGCTTTGTTGTTTGCCGCATTACTCCTTCAGGTATATGTAAAAGGTATAAAACTCCTCTTAAGTATATTGTTAAATTCTTCATTTTAAAAACTTAGAAACCACAATTTACTTAGAAACTTTCGACGTTGGTGAAGTGAGAGAAGTGAGTAAGGAGTTGAAACACTTTAATGCAAATTGTTGCCAGACTTTACCGCAACATAGTTACTATCGACATCTCGAAATTGCATTGACGTCAGCTAATGGTGACGCAGGAAGAAGTATGGGGTTAAACATAGGATACACATCGTATTGAACCAAAGAAAAAAAAACCAGATAGTATACCCCATAAGTCAAATGTTTCAAGTTGTTGGCAAGCAGCTGGAATAAAACTGCAAGAAATCTTGAAAATTCATACACTCCAATCGACAAAGTTGCGACAAAAAGCGCAACCTAAGAAGCTGCAAGGATCGATATAGAGACGGTGAAAGAGAGAGTATTGATGGCACATCGACCAGAACCTACAGTAATTTAACGCACAAAAAACAACATATGCTACTGGTACGAAATAACATCGACTCTACACTTACATACTCGTTTTTCCGGTTGGAATTTGCAACAACTTTAACAAACATTTTGCAGGCAAATTTACCTTCCCTTCCCCTCTAATAGGGAATACAGTCATAGGCAAATAACGCAATAGCTACCATAGTATGTTGCGCAACATTTTTACAGTTTGAATGTCATTTAACGTTGTATCCGTTACCAATACTTCAGTTCAAGTGTAGCATTCATGCTGCCCTGGGTCTCTTGCACTTATGGTTCCAGGGACGTCTACTATTCTTTCATCTGGCCAATTACAAACTCTAGATTGAGTAAGTAGTAACATGTTCTGAATGCCAGCCATTGAAGAATACACAAACATGCGGGTATTGTATCGATTGCCAGTTGGCTTGAGACGATGCTAATGGCTTGACTCCTCGATGCGTTGGCTGTCGTCATTGTATATTTGCCACTTGACATGGCATGCCCTAACTAACACATGCACACGCATGCAATCGTATATGCTTTACTGCATATACTCAGCTGTGCTGGAGCTGCAGCAAGGCAATACTGCCGCCTTCAATAATCAACACACTCACGCACCTGTAAAATATTCCTTTGATAGCAACGTTGAAACATTTTCAAATCACTTGTTCATATGTCGTACCATCTATATACACATAGATATTGTTATGCGTTACAAGCTAATTGCCGCATACCTGAGGCATGACATTGTGTGTGTGTGTGTGCCAGTTGTGAACGGAAGAGTTTGTAAGGCACTTGTCATGTTGCAGCTGCTGCATCATCTACTTTTACACTTGCATGTATCTTGTAATTACACTTGTTTTGAAATGCATAAGAATCCGATTTGTTGGAATTTTTCGAAGATTTAGAAAATTAAAAGTTTACCTCGGTGTAAGCAAGTACATGTTAGAGAAGAGAGGGTGATACAAAATTGCTTCTAGGAAAGAAATATTTGGATCAGACACATAAATTGGGTGCAATTTTGTTCAAATATTGTAGCGATCGAGAGAGTTTCTATTGATATTTTCTACATGAGCCAACAATATTTGTGAACGTCAACATTTAATAAAATGAACTAATAGACATCGGAACGGGGGATTGTCCTCAGGCAATTGCATTGTTTACATTGTTGATAGAGTAACACATCAGCAACGTTGCCTTAATGAAAACTGTGTCACAGCAAAGGGTACTGACGATGACATTGTGGGTAATGTCGAAGTGACGTCATATGCTTTACCAGCTTCATAAAACACATCACAACTCTTGATGAATAAACTAAATCGGTAATTATAAGTAAATGCCACTGGGAACTAAGATCTAAAACCGAAATATGAAAGAAAATTGTTGGCATAGAATATGATTCCTATAAAACGTGGCAGATAGTAAATGCTTACCAAATATGGATAGTAAGATCAAACAGTCCGGAGGGAACACTTCGTACTTTCGTACAAAATCAGGCTTGCCACATCATATTTGAGCTGTGTATATACAGCCATACTTCGAGAAGATGACACTTTGGTTTGAGTCTAAAGAAGTTATTCTAAAAAAACAGAGAGTTTCATAGCGGGTTTTTTGCGGAAGAGAATACTAAACAATGTACCATCGTTACTTTGGGTAGAGATGACCACTTTATGTGGTTTCTTCTATTTTTATTGCAGAAATTGAAAGTTTAGATATTTTGAGTTGTCACCCTTTTGTCGAACAAGTGCGATATATAATATATGTTGAGTAACATAAATGACATGCTATCACCACCGGTCTAATGAAGTAGATGACAAAAGTTACCGAAGCTCATCATAGTGACATAGAAAGTTTCAGTCAGGTATACCGACTTATATATACCCTCACTATCAGTAGTAACATCAAATTTTCTTAACGAAATACAGAATTTGGACACGATCGCGTTGGGTGTATTGGTTGTACTGATATTCCCCCTTAATACGTATGTTGTAGTCCACTTTCAACAACATTCGATGTTTTTTGTTATAAATTGATAAATTGTCATCATCTGATGAAGAAGTACATGATACGAGCAAAGACAAGTCGTATTTCAGTCTCACAAACGATATCAGCAATGGCATATTTAAAAAACGACTAAGATTCGACGTGACTACGACATACATAATAAGGGAGATTATTACTCGATTTTTAAAGTGGGCAGAATGGCACATTTCCATCTTAGGTACCAGAATGGGCGTGACCATGTCATCCGTATGCAATCCCGTAAGTACTTACTTACTTAATTGGCCCATTACAATTTACGAACAGGGATCATAAATTAGAGGACCGAAGAATTAATGAATACCACACGCTTCGGTCTTCTGCATGCGTTCTCCAGTTAGTCCTACCAGATGGTGGCACGTCGCCTACCACTTGGTCCTTCCAACGAAGTTTAGGTCTTCCTGCTCTGTGTCGTCATTCAGGTTCGCCTTCACACACCATTCTCGCTGGAGCATTTACATCCATTCTGGCAACATGTCCCAGCCATCGTAGTCATTGGATTCTGACTCTTTTGGCTACGTCGATGTCGTGGTAAAGCTCATACACCTCATGGTGCATACTCAAGGGAGGTCCCTATATTTTTCGGAGTACTTGTCTCTCGAACACTCCCTGGTTTTTTGTGTCCGTTGTCGCAAGCACCCACGATTCGGCAGCATACAACAGAATGGGTATAGATGTTTCTTAGTATTCCGAGATAATATAAAGTGCTGCCGACGTCCGTAGTAACATCTATTGGCTAGCACTATTCTCCGCTTAATTTCTTGGCTTATACCATTCCCCTATTGACGGAAGATTCGAGGTAGGTAAACTCATCGACTACCTCAAAACAATAATTGCCAACGTTCACGGTGCGTCCCCATCGAGAGGACTCTTTGTTCGTCGAAATCATTATTTTTGTTTTGTCCTCGTTGACCACTAAACCCATTTTTCCTGACTCCTTTTCAAGTATTCAGAAAACTGCAGTAACATCCCGCAGATTTCGGGCAATGATGTCTATATCATCGCCAGTGGCTAGTGGCATGTGGCTCTAGTGAAATATGATGCTAGACATGTTGACAACAGCCTCTTTCATCTCCTTCTCCATTACTATATTAAATAGTGGATAGGACAAGCTATCGCCCTGCCTGAGACCTCTTTCCGTGTTGAATGGTTTAGAGTGATCCTTACCAATCATAATAGAGGATTTGGTGTTTTCCCAGGTACATCTGCAAAATCGAATTAGCTTTGCAGGAATACCAAACTCAGACATGGTCTCATATAGCCTATTCCTTATCGAAAAGTCGAAGACAGTTTTGTAATCGACAAGAGGTGGTAGGTGTCGATCTGCTTTTCGTGAGTTTTTTTCCAGGATTTGTCATAAAGTGAATATTTGATCCGTCGTAGATTTACCAGGTTTAAAGCCGCACTGATAAGGTCCAATTAGTTTTTCTGCAATTGGACGTTCACAAACAATCGTCAAAGGGACCTTGTACGCAATTAGTAATATGTTTATTTCATGGCAGTTTTTACACTCACTACGATCTACTTTCTTATATATGGGACATAACAGACTGAGACTCCAATCCCCGGGCATGCTCTCCTCTTGCCAGAAGTTCTCCATGAGGTGATGCATGCTCCAAAGAAGCTCCTCTCCACCTGCCTTAAACAATTCAGCTGTGGCTCCATCGGCTCCAGCTGCTTGGTTATTTTGAAGTCGGAATATTGCAACAAGTATCTCACTCTTGTTCGGAGTTGGACAGTAAATACCATCGTCCTGGCTTGGAGCGTGGTCTTCTGGAGTGGTGTCCGTATCCAGAAAATTTCTCTCCATATCTTCGGAACGTTATCCGGGTCTGTCACTATCTGGCCATCGCTGTCCTTGCAGGAGGGTAACCCTGTTCCACTTATTGTCGCCTTAAATCTTTGGTAGAATTTTTGGGCTTCCCCTCTACTTCGGAGCAACTCAGTGCACTCATCCTGTACCTTCTTCAACTCCTTCTTTTTCCGTCTAAAAAGACAAGTTTCCTATCGAATCTTCTCCCTGTGCCGTTCGCGCATAGATCGCGATGCCATAGGCTGCAGTTTCGCCCTGTGTGCAGCAATCATCTCTCTCGTGGTATTGCGACATTCATCATCTTACCAGGCATCTTCTTGAGACGGCTTTGAGTACCCAAATGCGCGTCTCGCAGTCCGTTCTATAAACTCGGCCATATATTGCCATTGCGAGGTAATATTATCAGGGGTTGGAACATTCCGTTGCAATTGGGTTAGGTGGTTGGAGTAGGAGTCCGCTACCTCTGTGGTCTGCAGTTTACTGATGTCCAGCTTTAATTTTGCCTGGTTACGTACATTTTTCACCACGCTTAGCATTGTGCGTAGCTTAACTGCCGTATGGTACGAGTATTGATCAGAGTCCATGTTCGCACCCCTGATCACTCGTCCACAATACTCATTGCGTGCCTTCCACCGACTACCACGTGATCAATCTGATTTCTCGTCAATTGATTTGGAGATAACAATATTGTTTTCAGTGAAACAAGACTACAAAAATTTGACAGAACCATTTTCTTAGGTAGGTGCACAACCCGCCTTCTGCTAGGTTTACTAAAAATTTTACCCTTATAGATGATGTCAATATCATCGACATAGGCGAATTCCGGGCATACGGTCATTTCTAATTGGAGTAGCAGTTCATTGACTGAGGTTAACCATATCAGTGGAGACAGAACTGCACCCTACGGTGTCCCTCTGTTAACGTTCCTGGCACTCAGCTCTGATGTTTCTTTCAACCTGAAGCATTCCAATTAAGTGAGCCACTGAACTCTCAACCCTCAGATTACATAATGATTGCCATAGTTTAAATATTTTTGAAAGTTCTGTCGATGTAGGAAAATCCCTAGAACGTAGATCTTATTCTCGAAGGAGTTCTCCATAGTAATCACTATAGAGTGCAGAGCTGTCTCAGTCAACCTGCCTTTATGGTAGGCGTTCTTAGAACTTGATAGTAATTTCTGTGGATGATTACTTCGGTCATAGATTTCTAACAACTTTGAAGAACGTGGATTTAAGGTCACTGATCGGTCGAAAGTTTTGGTTTGACATGGGAGTATTTGGCAGATTTCTGTATAAAGTTGTTTTCAAATGTAGGCAACATGAAGCAGCCCCTGAAGTTATTCTAACCTACTACAAGATAGGTAGAACTGGAATTATTTTGTCAGGTCTGGCTGATTTATGGGGCATAAGCATATCAGATTATTTCTGCTCACTACGAGCGAACTAAATTTAAGTTAGGCGGAATTTCACCTAACTTCTCTGGCTGATTACAAACGTTCAAGTCATTGGTGGAAAAGTAGGTGTCAACAAAAATCCCGATAGATTCTTCAGACGATAAGGTTCACGTTCCGTCATCCTGTACACAGTGAGTCCTTAGAAAGTAGGTACCTGAAGCTTGTATTCCTTATTGACCTCCATCCACACAAATGTTTTGCCATAAATCCTTATCTTCAATTTTTGGATTGTTGTTATCATTGGCTCTATTAAAAAACCGCCTATCAGAGAATCGTAGATCCCAATCTTCACTGTTCGACTAATGTGGCTTTCTATTTTTCTTTGGTAGCAAGTGATTTTGAAGGATTCATTAAGTGTGATTATGCATGCATCTGTGTATTTATCAACTAATATTTCTAGCTCTGATTTATGTGTTCGATGTGTTCGAATGGTAGCCTAAGCATTATTTTAGTCGCCAGCGAAAGGTATTCCTGTCCGTTTTCCTAAAATTTTCAGATTCTCAAATTCTCTGCTTGTATACCAAATATTAGGTCGATAGTTCATAAACTTCTAGATATCATTAAATCGAGTTAGATCATATATCCATATACATGTATTATCTTACCGACAACACCTCCTTATTGGCGTTGCAAAAGGAATAACAAACTGTATATACCCTTCGGTCTGTTCGTGCGCGTAGGGGAAGAATTTTATATTCATTTTGTTGCATACAAATAATATTTATACAAACAATTAATTTCAAGATTGAGAGGACAGTTACTGTAACTTACATTTTTGTGCCTTCTCACAGTGCCTCTAGTCAATGTTCCCTTTTTCACTTAAACTTTTTCGAAAACTTTTGAAATTTGTGTTAACTTTTTTAATGGCTAAAAACACTACACACATTGAAGTTTTTAAAAGCTTCAATCAAAATAAAATAAATACGTCGGCTTGGTGAATTGAACGCACTTGAACACCATTACCATGAGCGTTGTTTCTATGACGACTTTTGAAATGCATAAAAATTTGTATGCACTATTACAAAAATCAACCATGAATGTTTAAGCGTGACAGTAACATAGAGCAAGAATTCTCTAACACATTCCGCAATATCACCGTTAGGATACACCAACTTGCAATGTGAATAAGTATTATGCATTCCAGCCTCACATAAAATGCAAATGCATGCGTATATAACACTACACACTATACGTTTTGAAAATTATTCCTGGAAAACTTTGATGATGTTTGAACATATGTGCAAATGTAAGTTTACACAAAAAAATAGTTACGATTACTTTTTACTGCAAATAATACAAAAAAAAAACTAAAATAGTATTTTAAACAAGTTTGTAAATAAAATGTAATGGAATATATATTGTGGCTTCGTTGTGTCGTTCGTACTCTTTAGCTTGATTGTGATAAAGTGTTGAGATTGGAATGCGATGCTTTTGAAATGGAGTTGCAGTACATATACATTGTTACCAAATAGTACCCACGTCGATGGTGTATATAATTTAGTCTCTACTATGTGCCGGTGTATTTATTTCACTTATGACTTGTATGACCTTTATAAAAATTTTAATACGAGGCAAATGCAGGGGTTAAGTAGTGTTAAAAAATAGTTACGAATAATTTCAACAATAATTCGTCTAAACTAGAGTAATAACAAAAAAAAATAAAAAAAAAGTCAGAAAGTTTCTGTTGGATAAACCGACTTACATACACCCTCGACCTCAGTAAAAACATTAAATTTGAATGTATAAACATTTAAGGAAGGTACCACAATATGCGTGGCTAGACTACCAGTATTTTTCTTTAAAACTTCATCCTGTTGTATCTTAACAAAATACAGAATTATAGCACGATCGCGTTGTATATGTTAATATTATTACTCGATTTCTAAAGTGGGGGGAATGGTGCATTTGTATGGGAGGTAGAAAAAGGGGCGTGGCTGGACTTCCAATTTTTTCTCCTGAAAATTTATGTTAACGCTTAAAAAATACAGAATTTGTTCACGATCGCCTTGGTTGTATTGATATTACTAGTCAATTTCTAAAGCGGGCGGAATGATACTTTTGTGTGGGACGTGGCCGGACTTCCAAAACTTTATCTTATTATAGCTAAACAAAATATAGAATTTGGGCACGATCGCGTTGGCTGTATAAATGTTATTACTCGATATCTAAAGTAGGCGGAAACATACAATGCGCTGCGTCTTTCGAAAGCTATCGTGCCCACCAGACGGATCAGCCGGACAGACAGACAGCCAGACGGACATAAAAAATGTACTTTTTGGTCAAATAAAAGTACCTCTTGGTACTATAAATTGTACTGTTTAATGCATAACACTTCATTTTAGTACAATAAAAAGGCAGTATGCCATTAGGCCCCACGAAAATACACCCCAAATCAAAAATGAAATTAGGCCCCAAAAAAATATATGGTAAACAATAACACGAAATGTTATGATTTTTTGGGGCCTAATTTCATATTTTTATTGGGGTATATTTGCATAATGCAATTATACCCCAAATGTCTGTGTGACAATAGACCCCAAAAATTTTTTTTGGGGAATAATTTCATAAAATTGTGGGGCCTATTTTCGCTTTTTTGGGGTCCAATTTCATTTTAGGGTCAGGCTTAATATTTTTGGGGTCTAATTTCCTTTGGCAAAAAAAAAAAAGCCTTGGTTTTTTATTGAAAATAATACGAGTATAGTTTATTACCTTTAAACTTATTTGTAAACTTGTTTAACATCTTGCACGGAGAAAAAACCATCCATCTTTCTCTCAAGAATTTTTTCAACCGTTATCTTCGCCTCTTCTAACAACACAACGCTTCAACGATTACAGACTCGTTGTTTCATCTCAGCTGTTTTGGCATACATATTAATAAGGAAATAAAGAAAACGTACAATTATCTCACAAAAATTAAAAGCACGCATTTCTTTAACATACCAAAGAAAACCAAAAATTGCTCGATTTTTTTAAAACAATTTTTCGTCTGCTGCTCTTTTCTTAAAAAAACTAAAAACATGAAAAATTCAAATTTTCTTTTTTCAAAAAAAAAACTGTAAAATCAAATTTTCTTTTTTCGATAGAAAAAAAATTCGAAAAAATTTTTTAAATAATTTTTCGCCTGCGGATCTTTTTACGCAACAGACAATTTACCACATGCAATAAAACAAAACCCCGTGATTTTTATAAAATAATTTTTCGTATGTGGCCCTTTTCTTTAAAAACTAAAAACATGGAAAATTAAAATTTTCTTTAAAAAACTAAAAACATGAAAAATTATTTTAAAAAAAATCGCGCGATTTTTTTAAAATAATTTTTCGCCTGCGGCGCTTTTCACGGAACAGACAATTTACCATATGCAATAAAAAAAAGTGATTTTTATAAAATAATTTTTGGTCTGTGGCCCTTTTCTTTAAAAACTAAAAACATGAAAAATTATTTTAAAAAAATCGCTCGATTTTTTTTAAATAATTTTTCGCCTGCAGCGCTTTTTACGAAACAGACAATGTACCATATGCATTAAAAAAATTGCGTGATTTATATAAAATAATTTTTCATCTGTGACCCTTTTCTTTAAAATATAAAAACATGAAAAATTAAAATTTTCTTTAAAAAACTAAAATTATGAAAAAATATTTTAACAAAATCGCGCGATTTTTTAAAATAATTTTTCGTCGCGGCGCATTTCACAGAACAGACAGCAACGTAAAAATTGCACCCAAAAATTCGAACCTTTTCTATAAATTCGCTCATTTTTTTTGTAAAGTTTTGTGTTGCCTACTGTGTTTACTACTCAATAAATATTACGTTATGCAACTAACAATTTAAAACCCATACAAAACAGCAAAAATATAAAATGTCATTTTAGAAACTAAATTTTTTTTACATGTTCTAAAGAATTTTTCCCCCTGATTTAACAATTTACATTACGCTATATATTCGCATATATTCATACCTTCTTGCCATACAATTGAATATAAAAATGTAAAAAAATATATTTAAGAACGTAAAATTTTACGTCAGGGCCAAAATATGTATTGTATGCGAAGACATTACGGTCAGTATAGTTTAGCTAATATGCAATGATTAGAAATTGAAGAAACTACTTATAATTGAAATTATATATTTTGTTTGTTGATTTTTCATATGAAAAAATACTTTTTTTTGGGCAATTTTCATAATTGGTTTAGGTAAATTTTTATTTTTTATTCTGGCCAACTTTTCATTTTATTTCTAATTTTGGGTAATTTTTGTTTGGGTTATATTTGGGGCATAATTTCATTTTCACTTTGGGGTGTATTTTCGTGGGGCCTAATGTCATAGCGCCCAATAAAAAAACTGGTTGGTATTTTAAATTGTACTTTTTGGTACAAGATATGTACATTGTGGTGCAATAAATTGTTTTATTTTGGTACAAAAAAGTATTTTTTGGTGCAATAAATTTTACTTTTTTAAAATAAAAGTACTTTTTGGTACAATGAAAGAGTAATGAATTTTACTGCTTGGTACAATAAAAGTACTCTTTGGTACAATTAAATTACTTGTTGGTACAATAAGTTAAACTTTTTCGCACAATAAATGTACTTTTTGGTAAAACCAAAGAACTTTTTGATACAATAAATTAAACTTTTTTGTATAACTTGTGTTTTTTGCTATATTAAATTTTACTGTTTGGTACAATAAATTGTACTTTTTTTTACAATAAACATTTGGAACAATAAATATCCTTCTTGGTACAACAAATTGTACTATTTGGTACAATTAAAGTACTTTTTTGGGGTAATATATCTGTAATGTTAGGAACATTAAATGTACAGTGTGGTACAATAAATTGTTCTGGTAAAATAAAAGTACTTCTTCGTACAATGTGTTGTAGTTTGTGTACGATAAAAGTGTTTTTTGGTACAATAGTTTAAACTATTTGGTACGATAAAAGTACTTTTTGGTAAAATAAAAGTACAGTGTGTTACTAATAATAGTACTTTTTGATGCATAAAATATATATTTGGTACAACAAAAAAACTTTTTGGTACAAAAAAAAATTTTTTTGGGGCAATAAATTGTACTGTACAAAAAGTACTTTTGGTAAAATAAATGTAGTTTTTGGGAAAATAAAAGTACCCTTTGGTACTATAAATTGTACTCTTTGATACATAATGTTTCATTTTAGTACATTAAAAAAACTTTTTAGTACAATGAATTGTACTGTTTGGTACATTAAATTGTAGCTTTTGGTACAGGAAAAGTACTCTGTGGTGCAATCGATTGTTTTAATTTGGTACAATAAAAGTACTTTTTGGTGTAATAAATTATACTTTTTTACAATAAAAGTACTTTTTGATACAATAAAAGTGCAATAAATTGTACTGTTTGGTACAATAAATGTACTTATTGGTACACTTAAAGTACTTTTTGGTTCAATAAATTGAACCTTTTCGTTCGATATATTTACTTTTTGGTAAAATATAAGTACATTTTATGGTACTTTTTGTATAATTAAAATTTTTTTTGGTACAAAAAAATATACTGTGTCCTGTCCTTCTTGGACCAACAAATTTTACTATTTGGTACAAAAAAGGTACTTTTTTGTACAATAAACTGTACCATTTGGTACAATAAGCATCCTTCTTAGTACAACAAATTATAATATTTGTACAATGTACTTTTGTACTTATTTGTACAATGAATCTAAGTTTTGGTACTACAAAAGTACTTTTTGTTACAAGGAAGTGTACTATTTGGTACCATTATTGTACTTTTTGGTCCAATAAATGTTCTCTTTGGTACAATAAATTGTACGTTTTGTTACAAAAACAATACTTTCTGATGCAATAAATTTTACTCTTTGATACAATAAATTTTACTATTTGGTATCATAAAAATACAGTACTACGGTACAATACAAGTACTTTTTACTACAAATGAAGTATCCCTTAGTACAATGGAAGTACTTTTTTTGAATTGTACTGTTTGGTGCAAAAAAATTCACAAAAAATCAAAATTGTAGTTTTTGATTCAAGAAGTTGTACTATTCGGTACAACTTTTTGATTTAAGAAGTTGTACTATTCGGTACAATAAATTGTATTCTTATCGTGATTCATTTTACTTGTTATTTTACTATTTCGTGCATTAAATTACACCGTTCGGTACAATTAAAATACTTTGATGCAATAAATTATAGCGTTCGGTACAATAAAAGTGTTTCCTAATGCAATAAATTGTACTGTTTGTACAATAAAACTAGTAAAGGTACAATTAAAGTCCTTTTTGGTAAAATCAAGTGTCTTTTTGGTACAATAAATAGTACTTTTTAATACGATGAAAGTGCTTTTGCGTAATTAAAATGTACTATTTTGTACACTAAAAGTATTTCTAAGTACAATAAAATGTACCGATTGGTACAATAAATAATACATTTGGTACAATAAATTGTACTGTAAATGTACTTTTTCGTACAATAAAAGCTATTTTTGGTACAATAAAAGTATATTTTGGTACAACAAAATAACTGTGAGGTACATTAAATTGTACTATTTTGATACGAATGTATTTTGTTCTGAAACGTCTGCTGTCGTGCCTTATAAAGTGACATGTACAAAACACTCTGATGATCAAAACATACTCACTTTCGATCATGCACTCTCTTGCCAATTTTTTTTTGTTATATAACCAAAACGGCTCCACGAAAAGCCCCCCAATGAAATAACGCCCAAACGAGAAATGAAATATTCCCCAAATTTTTTTCATACATTTTTGGGTGTTATTTCATATGAAAAAACCCCCAATTTTTTTGGGCCATTTTTCATTTTTCTTTGGGAATTATTTCATTTTTCATTTGGGGTTTTCAAATTATGAAATAATCTCCAATGAAATAACACCCAAACAATTTTTTAAATTTGGGGATTTTTTCATATCGTGTATAATTTGGGTGTTATTTCGTTGTTTATTCGGGGGTTGTTTCGTTTTAAAGTTGTTGGCTTTAAGGGGTTATAATTATATAATTATTTAAAAATAGGCCTTTTACAAGAAAACTTTTAGCCTGTGAATATATGACAATATCTTTTGAATGTTTACAGATATTTCCATTTATGTTCATACTGACAGATAGAAAATCAACAAAATGCAAAATTCGATTACCACACACTAAGAATGGAATTTTTTTTTTTAAATTTGTAAGAGTTCTTCAAAAGGAAGAATTCAATAAAAGCAGAGAGTTTGATTTGCTTGTGAACACTGGAGGTGGTTGTGTAAAAGCCAAACGTAAAAGGCAAATTGTCTTCCGAACTGCAAAAATAGAGCAGTTCGATTCATTTCAATAATTTTGCGACTTTGTTGATGGTCCATATTGACTTCGTGAAATCTTTGGTGAAACTGACTTTTATGAATTTTGGGCATAATTTCATTTTTGTTGCTGATGGGGTTTATTTCATTGGGGGTTATTTCATTTTCATCATTGGGTGTTATTTCATATGAAATAACTCCCAAATATTGGGGGTTGTTTCGTTTTCGCTTTGGTGTTTATTTCATTTATTTTTGGATGTTATTTCATTCACTGTTTTTGGGTGTTATTTCCAATTTTTTGGGGTTTATTTCATTGGGGGTTATTTCCTGGGGGTTATTTCATTGGGAGGCTTTTCGTGGAGCCACCAAAACAACACCAGAATCAAAACAATGACATGTCATGAAAAACCAAATAGACTTGAAATCATTTCAAAAGCACTTGTGTTGGGCTTTAGAGTGTACCAAATAATGCGGGTTCAGGAAGTTTTATTAAATTACCATAGATTATGTAGTAATTTTGTATGCGATAAACTAATTGACATTTTTATTGTACAACAGTTGAAGCCATCAATATCCTGAATGTCAAATATTATGATGAACGATGAGACGATCTAGCTAGCATGGTAGGAGATTAACCGTGCTCAGGCACATAGACATGTATGCAATACATGTAAACTTTCTTGCTTACACGAATCCGGTCGACAAATCATACTTAATCAACGTTATCAACACACACATGCACACACACACACCGAATGTCTCAAATGGCCTGTCATTATATACACAGACATGCGACGAGCGCTCACTCTAAAGTAGACAGAGACCCAAGACCAACACACTTAAACCTCCATAATACACAATCAAGGACATGTCTATGACTATTCTATAGCCAAAGTTATTGTTGTTGCCTGCCTTAATTGAATACTAATTTGGGCCCCGCAACATTGACAGATTTGAGTTTTTTTTGTTGTTTCATCTCAATTGAATTGCCGACAGTTTGTGACAATGGACCAAATATTTATTTGTCTCTTTGCGTATTGAAAATTCGTGTAGCATGCAAAAGACTTACTCACGTATGTCCATATATGTATGTGTGTGGGAGAATGTATGACGGAAACTAGTTTACTCTGTTTAGGTGGGCTTTTTTTCCCACAATCAACGAAATTTGTTTTGATAGCTAGAGTCTGTTGCCCTGCAACTGCACGGATTGTTGGCAAACATCATGATGCGTTCCCAATGGGGGGTGCCCCCTTTGCACTCTTTTTCTCTGTCCCCCCTTTATCAGATGAAAAGTCGTCACGGTGATAAAGTACTTTCACTACTGCTACTGTATTTGTGGAGTCATTGGTATATTTCCGATATGATTCCTATATTCTGATGCAGTATAAAACACTCACTGAGTTTTACGCGACCACTGCCAAAAAAAAAACACACACGCATTCATATGAGTAAGGCTTTGGTGGAAGGACAGTGCATCAAAGATATCGCATGCTGTTTACTGTAGTATGGAATACAATATATTCGCTATATGGGCCAGTTTGTCAGAAATATGCTAAAGGGTTAGGAAAGTAGGCTATATGAATATTTTAGTAAATATACGTATAAATTCAAAGAAAGATGTCATCCAACACTGCCCACTGCGTTCCAAAGTGGAATTTTGGTGTCAAAATCTACATTTTTCGACCAAGAAGTAAATTTTTGGTATCAAAAAAAAACTTCATTGGTATAAAAAAAAGTACAATTTATTGCATTATTTACTTACTTTATTCATTTCAACTGACGAACGCGGTTCATAAATTAGAGGCCTGAAGTATTAAAGAATTTCACACGCTTCGGTTTTCTGCTGGCGCTCTCCCGTTAGTCCCATCAGATAGAGGCACTTCGCTTACCACTTGGTCCTTCCAACGAAGTTTGGGTCTCTCCTCTCTGCGTCGCCCTTCAGGTTCGCCTTGAAACACCTTTCTCGCTGGAGCATTAACTTCCATACTGGCAACATGTCCCAGCCATCGAAGTCATTGGATTCTATTGGACTCATCTACTACTTTTAACCAATAATTTTCAATGTCCACGGTGCGTCTACATCGAGAGGACTCTTTGTTCGTCGAAATCATTATTTGAGCATTGTCGTCGTTGACTGCTAAACCCATATTTTCTGACTCCTTTTCCAGTGATGTGGCTCTTGTGGAATATGTTGCCAGACATGTTGACACCAGCCTTTCTCATCACCTTCTCCATAACTATATTAAATAGTGGACAGGACAAGCTATCACCCCGTCTGAGACCTCTTTCGAACA
This sequence comes from Muscina levida, assembly GCA_964034835.1. Lineage (NCBI taxonomy): Eukaryota > Metazoa > Arthropoda > Insecta > Diptera > Muscidae > Muscina > Muscina levida. Next base: position 18,947,790 of record OZ035880.1, on the reverse strand, counting down.
ATAATTGGCAAAATTCACGGTGCGTCCCCATTGGGAGGTCTCTTTGTTCGTCGAAATCATTATTTTTGTTTTGTCCTCGTTGACTACAAAACCCATTTTTTCTGACTACTTTTCTAGTGATGAGAAAACCGCAGTAACATCACGCACCTTTCGGTCAATGACATCTATATTATCGGCTTAGGGTAGTAGCATATTTTCTTGTGGAATATGATGCTAGACATGTTGACACCAAACTTTCTCATCGCCTTTTCCTAAACTATTATATATTAAATAGTGGACAGGACAAGCTAACACCCTGCCTGGGACCTCTTTCCGTGTATTTGATGTTTTTAACCGAGGATTTGATGTTTTCCAAGGTACATCTGCAAATTCGAATTAGCTTTGCAGTAATACCGAACTCAGACATGGATTCATATAAATTATTCCTTACCGGAGAGTCGAAGGCTGCCTTGTAGTCGACAAAGAGGTGGTATGTGTCGATATGCTAGTCATGAGTTTTTTTTTTTCAGGATTTGTCGTAACGTGAATATTTAATCCGTCGTAGATTTACCAGGTCTAAAGCCGCACTAATATAGTCCAATAAGTTTTTCTACAATTGGCTTTAGACGCTTCACACAATATGCTTGAAAGGATTTTATACACAATTGGCAAAAGGAGATTCGACGGTAGTCCTTACACTCACTAAGATCTTCTTTCTTGTATATGGAACATAACAAAGTGAGAATCCAATCCCCGGGCTTGCTCTCCTCTAGCCAGATGTTATCCATGAGCTGAGTCGGTCAGCTCCTCTCCGCCTGCCTTAAACAATTCCGCAGGGAGGCTATCGGCTCCTGTTGTTTTTATGGCGGGATATTGTCACATGTATCTCACTCTGGCTCGGAGGTGGACAGTTATTACCATCGTCATGGATTGGTGCTGGATCTTCTAAAGTGGTGTACGTATCGAGTCGATTGCTGAAATATTCCCTTAATATCTTTAGAACGTTATCCGGATCCGTCACTAGCTGGCCATCACTGTCCTTACAGGAGGGCAACCCTGTTCCACACCTTCTCGCCTTAACTTTCTGGTAAAATGTGCATGCTTTCCCTCCATCTCGGAGCAACTCTGTGCACTCGTCCTATCTCTTCTTTAGCTCCTTCTGTTTCCGTATAAAGAGACGAGTTGCCTCTCGCCTATTCTTCCTGTGCCGTTCACGAACAGCTCGCGTTGCCATTGGCTGCAGTTTCGACCTGTATGATGCTGCATATCTTGTCTATATTGTGGCATTGCGACATTCATCATCGTACCAGGCATCATCTTGATCACTCGTACGTCCAGAACACTAGACGAGTGCCTTCCATCGTCCACCACGTGATCTATCTGATTCCTCGTCAATTGATCTGACGATAACCATGTTGCCAAATAAATATTTCTATGGTCAAAACTAGTGCTGCTAACTATTATATTTCTTGTTGCGGAGAGATCAATCAGTCTGATGCCTTTATTCGACTTTTCGGTGTGCAGACTGAATATTTCGACGGTTGGTTTAAATGGGGTCTCCCTGCTTATTTTAGCATTAAAATCGCCTAGTACAATTTTGATGTCATGGCTCAGGCTATGGTCATATACATTTTCTAGACTCTCGTAGAACTCGTCTTTGTCCTCAACGCTTTCCTCTTCTGTCGGAGCAGGGGCCCATATAAGTGTTATGTCAAAAAACTTTTTTTAGTTTCAACCGACTACAAATTGGTTGAAAAATAAGTAATTAGTAGTCAATTGTAAAGTCATGCAGAGATGATCAATTGACTACAGCCTATGACATGCCTATGTTAAAATAATGAGTCGGCGACAAGGAAAATAGTCACTTAATCAACTAGATGTGGTTATTAAAAAACCAGTTTGAAGTTACTTAAAAATGTGTTTCACTTCCTACAGGGTGGTTGTAAACCCAGCACACCACGTCGCAGTTTTCTCCTCCTGCCAGGATTTTATTGCAGCCGGCCATTCTGGGGTCAGAAGTTAACCAGGGCACCGCTCACTCTCATTAGACTTGCCTGGGTTTTAGGTTTCGCCTCTCACAGTTAGCCGTGCTCTGACGGGTGTCAAAAGCACGTTTCCTGGCGTCACCACGAGGAGGTATTCCGGCCGCAGTAGTACCACGAATACAGAGCTCTGTGAGTAGACTTGATGCTTTATCATGCATCACACTTGCGACGGCCAATTTATGGAATTTAATGTTTAAAAATAATTTCCGCCATATTTTTCACCAATTTTTCGTTCACACATGCTCTTATTTCATCAATGCAGCTTATTGAGTCCATATTCTCCAGCAAAAAGTTCTCCCAAATATAAAAGTAAGGCCAGCGGCTTTTTCCTACACAGTAAAGTTAACTATACTGGGTAATACCTATGTAGATTTAGTACAACATCACATGATAACCAATTAGCAACCCAATTAAAAGTTCTCCCAGAGATACCACCCTCAATAAAGACTACGATACTTGGAACTTCACATACACATGCATACCCCTACAGTTGATTTTCGTGTTTCCCAACATCAATCGCCTAGCACTGACTTCCACAGTAAATCCACTAATTTTTTTCCTCGCATATCGGTTCTTCATTATTTCCCACAAAATTTCCTAGAACTGTCCAGATAACTTTTCTACCAATGCCTCGTACACTACTGAAAGCCGCTGCCCTTTTATCTATGACTCTACAATTGACAATCAATACATAAGCAATGACAAATTGGATTCTCTATGTACGCTAGAGAGCGAATGGCGCTTGAGCCACTAAAGAGGCCTCTGCGCCAATGGCCAAACAAACTATTAGCGAAGACAATAGTGCCAACAATGGGGAACCCATAACATAGTTAGTTGCTAGTAGTAGTATGTGTTTGGGCCAAATAGTCGTTGTTGCTGTTGTTGTCGTTGTCATTGTGCGTTTCAATACAAAGTTGTTACTTCCGGTCCAGTCAAAAGTAACATGTCAAGTTTGGTTGCTCTTGCAGTTGTTTTGTTTCTATTTCTGTTTCTATTTCTGTTTGTGGCAATTGTTTAGCATTAACACACAATGATGGCTTTCAAAGAAAACGGGGCCGAACGACAATAACTCGTACGTCCATGTATAAAGTGTTCCATATTAGGTTTAGGGGAGGACCTAGTAAGTACTTTCACGATATGTGTGATCTAGCATGGCACACTTTTTCCGTGTAAGGTAATACAAAGAACCCGCATGATACCAACAGGACTCATGGAACATCGTTAGGACTCTCAGGATAAAAGTAACCTCATGTGGCACAATTTTATTCGCGTAGAATGTCATTTAAAAACTCGGAGGACTACTACAGGACTCAAAAAATACTGTAAGGATTCTTAGGACATATTTTATCTCACATGTCACACTTATATTCGTATAAGGAAGCACCAGGACTCACCCACCGGATCTTGTAAGGAATCCCTGGTTATAAATAACCGTCCACGGCACACTTTCTATTCGCGTAAGGTAATATGAAGGAATCAAGCAGAACTCACAGGACTTTGTTAGGACTCCTTTGATATGAATGATATCGTGCGGTGCACACACTTACTCACGAAACGTGTTATGTAGGAACTCGCAGGACTAGAAGGGCACTGTTAAGAATCGTACGGACTTTTAGGATATAGATGAACTAACACAACACCCTATTATTGTTATCAGCAATCTCATTCGCCACATTTTTATGTATATATGGTAACACCACGGACTCGCAGGATTTAAGCAGAACTCAAGGAACATTGTAAATTCTCCCAACAGTTGTAAATACTTAGTTGAACTGACTGAAATTTCTGCACTTTGTTAAAGTTTTTGCCGATATGATAAATTTTTATAGAGTCGACTCTAACTTTTCACTCACCTGTTAATCTATGTCACAGTACAACACATGATTTTGGGACTCAATTCTGAGGACTGAACGTAAATGTTGCCCCAAAAAGAAGAAGTTCTGCATCATTCGTTTTGTCAAGTTACATGCCATAATAATTTAACATCGTTCTGAAGTTAGTAAGTATCGTTTAGAGGAATTTGTCACGTTTTAGGCTCTTTAGTTATATTGTTATATGGTGGCGTATGATTATCATAAGTAAAATTCCACGTCAATCATACGCCACGGAGTACGACAGTTTTATTGTTACTGCTACAAAATAAACCCAGCTCAAAATCATTTGATGAATGGAAAGGTGAAACTGTTGCTTATATAGAGAAACTTTATATAAACAGATTAAAAGAATTATAATTCCTAATTTATTGTAAATTTGTTTCAGCTAAATCAGACAAGTGGTTCTCGAGCTATGTCAAACAAAAGAGCCCACAACGTGACAAATTCCCTTATACGATGCTTACTAACATCAAATCGATATTATATTATACTGGCATGTAACTTGACAAAACGAATGGTGAAGAAATTTTTCTTTTTGGGGCTACTTTAACGTGCAGTTCTCAGAATTGAGTACCAAATCAATAAGCAGAAAAATGTTCTACTGTGTTGTATACGACAGCTAATAACTTCCAAATCTAACACTTAAATTGTTCCAAATTGTGACCATGCTAAACTATTTACCAATTATTGTTTACCAGCCATCACTCCTTATCCAATTGCTGTACGGCGATGCCACTCACATTCAACTTTTTGTTCGACCAAAAATTATGCATCATACAATGAAGGCCTCACAAACCCCCCGTAACCATATTCATTAACATTTCAGTAAAGGTCATATACGATGACCTCATATTGAGCAAATTGATTAATTTAAGACCCTACCACCTTGACCAAACATCACTTGCGAATCTTAATGTCTCATTTATTAAGTAGATTTTTATTGTTGAATTTTTCCACAAAAAAAATATAATTAAATTCCATCATTTCTTATAAACATCATTAGCTAGCGAACATTTCATAAATTCGTCTAAAATCAGTTTAACAACTCAAGGCTGAAGGCTATGAATAACATAAGAAAATAGCCTCTGCTTTAAGAGATCATCCATCAAGCTGGATTTGTGTTAGCTCAGGACACTGTATTTTTTGCTACACTCCAACATTTAGGAATAAAATGTAGGGATTATCTAATGTTTTAATTAAAAGACACCGGGAAATGGGAAGCTACATAGAGAGAAGTGAAAAAGTGGTTTATATAAATTTCCTCAAGATAAATTAACTTTATATATAATATGGTCATAATAAATGAATTTGTCTTAAGGGTGCCGAAATCAGTGACAAATACACGCACACTTACAATATTAATATATTCTCATATTTTGCTATTATGTTAATCTGTGAATGTAACTGTGTATGTGTGTGTTTTGGTGTTTATATGTCTACCTACACATATATCATACATAAATTTCGATTTAGACATTCACATAGACTTCTTTCGTTTTTTTTTTGCTCTTGTTGTGTATAAAGTGTCACCCAGAATGATAAATGATAATATTTCAATTCGTTAGAGATTAGTAATGCTAAGGAGGCGGATATTGTGAGAATGCTCTTTGCTGGTGCTGTGTTGTGTATTATGTACATATACATGTACTTGACAAAATACCTAAGAGCTGTTATCATTCATAAAATCAAAATTGTGTTGATGCTTCATGCTATTGCGACAGATCCTTGCCTTGCCATATGTATGTCTCTCCGTCTGCCTGTGTGTTTATTTACTTCTTTTTGTGCACAGTATTACCATTTTTTGAACATTAAATCACCTAATAGATTTGTAGATACCACACACACATATATATAAGGATGTATAATGTTTTCACATTGGTTTTTGTCCCAGCATGTGACTGTGTATGAGTATTATCAACTCTCTCACACATACATTTGTTGCTGTACGTTTATAAATACTAGGCCTTGGAGTGACTTTTTTTTCTTTTTTTTCAATATGTAATCACTGCACAGCACAAACATATTGTCGTATTGATTTGAATTTTGAGTTCAACGAAATAAATTTCAATATCGTTATTGTCTTCATCACATCTTTTTAACACAAGCAATTTTATTTAATCTCAAGCAGCAATAAAATCTTCTGTGATACTTTGAACTGAGGCATTGTTGAATGGTTATGATATCTCAAAGATAAAATACGATTATTGTAATTGTTTTAAATGTATTGGAATGAGTTTGTTTAAGAATGCAAATTGTTTATATGCTAATTTATATTGTTTTTTGTTTAAAAATTGGCTTTTGCTTTTCTAGATGAAATTCATTGGAACATTGAAGACGAATGCTGTTATCGTAAATAATTAAAGAAAACTCTGGAAAAAATTGTTACCTGAAGTTATTTGATTTTATTAGAGTTTTATATCGTCGGAATCCTGCAATAAGGTCTCAATTTAACTTTTTGTATTTCTGAGTTATTGTATAAAGTATATGACCGCTTGTGTTAATGAATGGATAGAATATATTACAAGTCATAGACTCATATGACATAGAAGTCATATGACTTTTGGCACACTTTTGCATCATTAAGTCCAATTAACAAAACATAACATAACATCATAACATCGAAGAAAAATTTAGAATACATGTGACACAAGTGTCGTTGGGAGAATTTAAGACGTCCTTTGAGACCTCCTTAAATCCCATGTGTGACAGATGAGGTCGCTGATATCTTGACATCCTTAACAGGTCCTGTGTATCATAGTAAATTTTTTCGTGTTATCTTACGAAAATAAAACAGTGCCGTGTTAGATCACTTATATCCTGAAAGTCCGTACGATCATCTTCTAGTCCTGCAAGTTTCTACATAACACCTTTCGCGAAAAAGTGTGTGTGTGTGTGTGTGTGTGTGTGTAAGGAGAAGTTGGATGGACTAATGCCTCTGGATATCAGCCTCTGTAGGGTTCCAGGACATTGCGATATTCGGTTGTAGCGTTGCCCTTTCGCCTGAGAGGTTTTTCATATCCAAGAACGGTTGTTGCGGCGGTTGCCATGGAATGCGCAATATGCTGCCCCTGTGTATCGGGAACGTCACAAATAGAGGCGTTGGGTCGTAGTAATTGAAAGAGCTGGTCCTTCCTTCCTTTTCGGCTAAGTGGAGGATTGGACATAGCAAACAGCCAGCGAGTACAGCAGATACAGATCGGCGTATATGGATAGCCTATGCGGGAGTGACCCGACTCTGGTCTGTGCAATTCTAACAGGTCATTGCAATATCAAGCATCTGACAGCAGATCAAGATCGGCGCATATGATTGGCATGTGTAGGAGTGACTTGACTCTGGCCTGTGGAATTCCAACATGTCATTGCAATACCAAACCGAACTGTGTGTGAAGAAGAGAAGGAGTACGGGGCAATGAAACATCTTCTTTGTAGCTGCCCCGCTCTACCGTAGGAAGCTAAGACACTTAGGAGAAAGTTCTTTGAATACCTAGGGTTTTTCTTCTCAGTCCCATTAGGAGATTTAAAACATTTCTAGCTGTGTCTTCCATAAATTTCCACGATTTTCACTATCTTCTCTATCCGTCCCCCCCCCCCTAACCTAACCTAACCTAACCTAACCTAACCTAACCTAACCTAACCTAACCTAACCTAACCTAACCTAACCTAACCTAACCTAACCTAACCTAACCTAACCTAACCTAACCTAACCTAACCTAACCTAACCTAACCTAACCTAACCTAACCTAACCTAACCTAACCTAACCTAACCTAACCTAACCTAACCTAACCTAACCTAACCTAACCTAACCTAACCTAACCTAACCTAACCTAACCTAACCTAACCTAACCTAACCTAACCTAACCTAACCTAACCTAACCTAACCTAACCTAACCTAACCTAACCTAACCTAACCTAACCTAACCTAACCTAACCTAACCTAACCTAACCTAACCTAACCTAACCTAACCTAACCTAACCTAACCTAACCTAACCTAACCTAACCTAACCTAACCTAACCTAACCTAACCTAACCTAACCTAACCTAACCTAACCTAACCTAACCTAACCTAACCTAACCTAACCTAACCTAACCTAACCTAACCTAACCTAACCTAACCTAACCTAACCTAACCTAACCTAACCTAACCTAACCTAACCTAACCTAACCTAACCTAACCTAACCTAACCTAACCTAACCTAACCTAACCTAACCTAACCTAACCTAACCTAACCTAACCTAACCTAACCTAACCTAACCTAACCTAACCTAACCTAACCTAACCTAACCTAACCTAACCTAACCTAACCTAACCTAACCTAACCTAACCTAACCTAACCTAACCTAACCTAACCTAACCTAACCTAACCTAACCTAACCTAACCTAACCTAACCTAACCTAACCTAACCTAACCTAACCTAACCTAACCTAACCTAACCTAACCTAACCTAACCTAACCTAACCTAACCTAACCTAACCTAACCTAACCTAACCTAACCTAACCTAACCTAACCTAACCTAACCTAACCTAACCTAACCTAACCTAACCTAACCTAACCTAACCTAACCTAACCTAACCTAACCTAACCTAACCTAACCTAACCTAACCTAACCTAACCTAACCTAACCTAACCTAACCTAACATACAAGGTTAATTACAACCTGGTTACAACCAGGGAGTCCTTACCAGCTCTTGTGAGTCCGGGTGCTTCCTTATATGAATAACAGTATACCTTGTGAGAACATATGTCCTGAGAGTCCTTACAAAATTCTTCGAGTCCTGGTGGAGTCCTGAGAGTTCTTAAATTACACTATACGGGAATGAAATTGTGCCGACAACCATAACGAGGTCCCTTAAGTCCTGCTTGCATCGTGCGGGTTCTTTGTGTTACCTTACGCTGAAAAAAAATATGACATACAATGTCACTCATATCGCGGATGTATTTACTAGGTCCTGTAGGATTACATCAGTACTAAAAGGTCCTGTGAGTCCTGATATAATACTGCAAGTCGTTGGTATAACCTACACGAAAAAAATTGTGCCGTGTGAGATTATATGTGTCCTGAGAGTATATACGATATTCCTGCTGAGAGCCTTGCAAGTGACAAATTTCTATATACGATACTTACTAACTTCAAATCGATAATTAATTATTATGGCATGTAACTTGAGAAAACGAATGATACAGAACTTCTTCTTTTTTGGGTTACTTTCAAGTGTAGTTCTGTGAATTGAGTCCCAAAATCATGTGTTGTACTGTGTAAGACTTTGAACATTTAAATATCCTTTAAAAATCAAAATTTATAAATCATTATGTATTTCAATATTATTTAATCTGAAACCTTGTTAAGGACCTTTTTTCAGTGAACATAAAACTATGCCTGTGCCAGTGAGACTTTTTTAGCATATAAATAACTAAGCCTTTGGTGTTAAAATGTTCATAGATCATGAATTGTAGAACATATCCAATCCTTTCGTACTCAATAATTATTTGATATCATTGGTTTTTTTTCAGAGCTACGTGCATCTCTTGTGCTAATAATATAAAACGAGAACAGAAATTATTATCATGCACGTACGTAGTTGTTTCGATTCTTTTGTGCCAACCAACTTGGTAAGATGTTTTACGTGTTCCCACCAACAATCAAGCCGTTTGCAGATCTTACACCTATTGTACTACCATCTTCTTCTACTCAATGCACACACAATGGCTTAATGACGTTGTGCGTTGTTACCTGTATAGTATTGGACCGCAATAAATTGTAACGACGGCGCGTAAAACAAAAGAACGGGAAAGAGGCAAACTGACAAATTTATGGTTTTATAGAGCAAAAAGCAAAAAAAAACGGGAAAAAAACGACAACCATTGTGTTCGTTTCTTCAGTTTTCCTTTAGCAGCCTCCTGCTTTGCCCTGCCAATGTTGTAAACTTGGTTTGGCGTTATATCCGTATCCGTTTACAAGGACACTATCAGGTGTGTGTATGTGTGAGTGAGTGTTTTTGCCTTGGTAATACGATATTGTACAGTAGCGGTGTACTTAGTTATAAATGTAGGAAATAATTAAAAAATGTAATTTTTTTAGGCTAAGAGAAATTGCCAATTTGTTTTCCTATGGCCTGTTTGCCTATGTTGGGTAAAAAACCCACTTTTTTTAAATACTCTATGTTTCCTACTAGCAATATCTATATTACTAACATATGAAAATAACAGGTGCCAAGCAAGCAATAATATTTGAGGAAGTTCTAATGCATGAAATAAATACTTTCTTTAATATAGGATGTTAAAATAAATTTGACACAAACCATATTCCTAAATAAGTCTTTTGCATATTATATTTACTGATTTTAACAGACTTTTCAGTACCACTATTGCTCATATTTCATACTACGCCGGTGGTATACTGTTCATTCGAGATGCATCTATAGATTGTGACTGTGTCCTTGTGTAGAGTATGTAGGTGGTGTCATATCGTATTACGCGGTTCTCTATGTATTTAGAGATTTCTTGCCTTGATTTTACACAATATCCAACATTGCTTTATGACAATACACCACCAACCCATAGTACTGCAGTCATCATCACTGGCTCACACATGCACACACTATGCATGTGTGTAAATATGTAAATATCACACCTTTGAATGAAAAGACCTTGCACACCAGGTGATGTTTTTTGTGTGCGGCACTCACTGCTTTTGTTGTTTTGGTTATTGCATATTGTTGGCCTTTTTTTTTAGTGATTTACAATACTCTGCGGTGTTAAATTACATCTGAGTTATATTCCATAGCATTTTTTTGCTCCCTCTCTCTCTCTCTCGTTCTCGTTCGCGTGTCCTTTGTGTGTCTCCTCTACAGCTTGCGTTTTGTTGTTGATTACATTCGCATTGGATAATGCCATGCTTTATAGTCACACACACAGTCACACTCTCTTCATATGAATGAGAGTGTGCGTTGGCATTTCCGTTTCCTTTTACTTGGGTCCGGTATATTGTCATATGATGCTATCTTTTTAATTTTCAAAGTTTTCTGTTGGTCTTTGTCCAGTTTTCCATGTATATCGTATATTGTTTTCCGTTTTCCTTATTTGTCGTAGTTCTCAGTTGATGTTGTTGCCTTTCTCATTCTCCCACGCCCCTACTGCTCTCCTACTCTCCCACATTCAATTCCATGATGGATTTATGACTTTCAATATATCAATACATATACTACATAGAGCACGATAGCTTTCTTGTGAAATACTATTAAATTATGGTAAACGTTAGCAAGAAATGCCAAAGTTATTACAAGTACAGCTTTTCCAAATGAGTATACTCGCACAACGTTTTAGGTTTGTGGTAAAGAGAACAAGTAGTTGGGTTTTGTGTTACAATTTTACAATTTTTGTTGGCTAAACTTCATGAATACATTAAAAGTAAATTGTTTAGAAAGTTTCGAACATTTTTCTAGTTTTACTTAGTTTAAAAACAATTTGTTGTTTTCTCTTATAATTAATTAAAAACTGGATTTACATTGTTGATATGTTAAAGTGAAACACTTACAGTTGGTAAATGTAATTGGGGAAAATTAAACAAATGCAGATACGCGTATGAGTGTTTATAATAGAAAGTAAGAAAATTTTGGCTACCGCTTTAAAAAAATCATATGACAATATGACAACTCATGATTTTGGGACTCAATTCTGATAATTGCAGTTGAAAGTAGCCCTAAAAATAAGATCTTCTACATCTTTCGTTTCATCACGTTGGCAAAAATTAACAATTTAATGGCTATACGAATTTTTTAGCTCGAGGTGACTTTAAGCCCATTGCAACACATGATTGTGGGACTCAATTCTGAGAACTGCACGTGAAAGAAGCCCCAAAAAGAAGAAGTTCTGCATCTATTGTGTTGTCAAGTTACATGCCAGAATAATTTAATATCGATTTGATTTTGCGACTATAAATTTAGTAAGTTTTATACCATTTTTACTCCTAAGATGTACGAATTTCGAAAACCCTCTTTGCTTCATTCCAAATCTATAGGGAGCAATCCATGATTATATCATTAGTCGATTGGTCTGGGTGATGGTATAATTTTTATCCCTTATTGGTAATTGTTACCCCTAACAGTACGAATTTCCAAAAATCTATTCTTATTTGACGTTTACTCGATAGGGGGAGCAACCACCCCTAATTTCATCATCCTATCTACAGCCATTTTACCCAATCAGTTAGTCAAGCAATTTTCTATTAATATGACTGGCATAACAGTCTTTGCATAAGGGGCGTGGCACAGCCCATTTTCCAGCGAGAAGTTATCCCCCATGTTCCATATACATATGTTGCAATCTCATACTCATACCTTACATGGCTCGTGAAATATGACCGATTGAAATTTTGGTTTGTGTGGGCGGTGCCACGCCCCTTTGTCTAAGTATGTTTTCATGTAGCCTATTATAGAGACCCTACGGGTAGTACTACACAGTGAAAATTTCATTGCAATCGGTTCATTTATTTCGCCCAGATAACAATTTTTTCGAAAGAGGCGTGGCTCCGCCCATTTTCCAGAGAGACATAATTCCCTTTTATATTAGTAACATATGGAGTAAATCTCATCTTCATACCTCTAATGGCTCTTGAAATAAGACCGATTGAAATTTCGGTTTGTGTGGGCGGTGCCACGCCCCAAAGTCTAATTATATTTTCATGTAGCCTATGATAGAGGTCCTATGGACAGTATCACACATAGAAAGTTTAATTGCAATCGGTTTATTTATTCAGCCAATATTACTATTATTAAAAAAGGGGTGTGCCAACGCCCACTTTCCACAAACAATGTATTTTTTCTTATACGACCTATAATGGTTCAAAAGATACAGTCATTTTCAAATTCCAGTTGTATGGGGCGGAGTCACGCCCATTTTACCCCTTTTCAGTCCAAATTTCCAAAAATCCCTTCTTAGTGCGCGCCTACGTCATGAAAGAAACCTACATTCTAAATATCACGGTTCTAGCTTTAGCCGTTTGGGCTGGGGAGTGATCAGTCAGTCACCCAAGCCTTTTATATAGATGCACCAGTTGCATCTATAAATCTATAAATTCGAGTACTTTGTCACACTAACTAAGACGATGGCTTCTTCTGTACGCACGGTATTCGCCCGATTTGGATGACTTGAGTATTAGCTGGACGATTGTGAGCACCGTATTCTTGACGAAGTGCTCTATATGTTTGGCGAAAGGAGCGCGTGTTTCGAAAATAAATTTCCATGATTTGTAAACGTTGTTCTGGTGTTAGTCTTAGCACGTTAATTTGCCACAGTGACACAATGAAAAAAGTTAAACACACTTCTGTTTTATGACAGCTAGCAGTAGATTTAACCCTATCTGATTTTCTATACATTACAAAAAAAACACCTTCCATATGTTTTTTATCATATGATACGTATGAGATATTTATGAATTGCAAAAGAAAGTGTTTATTGCACATACGAAGTATGTTGTCCTACTCATAGTTCAACTTATATTAAACATTTTATATTGGCAATAATAATTTTATCATTCAAACCCAACAACCATCTTAATTTGCACAATTAAGCGGTAACTTGTCTAAGTTCTGTGGCACACTGACCTGACTTTTAAAAACTTGATTCGCTACCCCGCCCTATCCTAGTAAATACGCTTTTACCAGCCATGTGCGACAAAACTGTAAATAGTTATTGTAATTATACGCTAACTAACAACGAGAATTACAATTCAAGGTGCAAGTGCCTGCAGCTTTTTTGTGTCAATGCAGCATTTACCTCTCATTATAGTCAGCAGCTCGCGCTCGCCTTCTTCTTGTAGTTGTGGTTGCTGTTGTTTGACTGTAATGCAGGTTACAATTTCAATGTTTTGTGTACTTCAATAATGAGCGGCATCAGTGGCGCGCACGCTTCCAAGCCGCTTATTGTTGAACATTGTTTGCAACACCTTTATTATTGCCCTCTTAGCTTTTGTTGTCGTTGTTATTATACATAGTGATATTTTTCCTTCATTTACACCGTAAATGATGATGGTTGGTTAAAGTTGTGAGTTTGCAGTTTATGTTGGAGCCTCATTAATTGTTACAACTCCTTGGCATGACTGAGTTTCAACAACAACAGACACACACACACATACACAAGCTCTCATACTTCGACGTAAGTAAAATTGGCATTTCAGGCGTTGACTTGTTTTGGGGTATTGTAACAAAACCTTTTGTTGGCGTTGTATTTACTTAACTGCGTTGTTTAGTCTTTTTTTTCGTGTCAGGAACTCATTATTTATGTTTAATTTGTTATTCATGAATGTAGAGAGACAGGAAAAAAACGTAGCTACAACTTGGTTGTGCTGTTGTTGTTGTTGTTGTTGTTGGGGGGCTGGTGTTGATATGATGTTAGCCAAATAGTGTTTTTATTGTGGCAGCATTATAGGTTAGTGTTGACATTTGTAACAATTAAAATGGGGCTATTTGCTTAAGTGCTCAAGATATCATTCGAAGTTGATGAAACAGGAAGTTAGAATTGTGGGCGGGAGGGAATGAGGGGTGAGTAAGGAAAATTGAGTTGTCTCAGGAAATTTGTGTAACAGACACGATATGGAGATATAAGGATGTTTTCTGTCTTTAATATTATTAAGTTTGTGTATAATGGTGACAGGAGGACATTATTTTATTGTGTAAATCACGCAAAAAAAAAATTTAATTGCATCACAAATATTTTTCTATAGATTTTAACATCGACGGCGGAGTATATTGTCCACCACCGAGCTAAAACGAGAAGAGCTCAGAAATTGCACGGCTTAACAACGATAAAGCTGCGAGAGCCGAAAGACTGTCGCCAGAGCTTGGTAAGGCCGGCGGCGATTTGCTGGCAATGTGCATGCACCAGCTCATAAACTCGATTTGTCTCAAGGAATGCATGCCCGATAATTGGAATCTGAGTGTTTTATGTTCTGTGCTTAAGGCAGAAGATCAACTTTCCCGTAATCAGCTTTTTACCCATCGCATTAAAGGTCCTCTCTAGTGGGTTATGTGAAAGCCTGCTTGTTCGATCGGTTAACGATTGACACGATGGAGGCACTTTTTGATATTGTTTTTTTGTTTACAATTGATTATGACGTCAAAAAATGATGTGTAATATGTGGACAATGGGAATATTTAAAATGCATTATAATGTTTGATAATTACACTGTGAGACAAATGGTAGGGGTCAGTGATCGGAAAGGGTTCAAACTACCGGGGAAAGTTATATCGGTAAAAAAGAAGTTATACGTGTCCCGGCGTTTCGCTGGGTCACGTCTAGGAATCGAGATATATCGATTTGAAGTAAGTAACTATCATATAGGGGAAATAGGACCCAGCGAAACGCCGGGCCACGTATAACTTGTTTTTGACCGATATAACATTTCCCGTTGGTTTCATCCCATTCCGGTTTTGACTGTCGCATAGTGTTGTGTAAGATTGATTGTGTTTTTAATCAAACAAATAACATTTCTTCTTGTGTATTTTACAGGTACACAGACATAATGTTTTTCTGTATGCAAGTGTATATATCTGCTTTAGACCTGGTAAATCTACGACCGGTAAATCTACGAATCCTGGATAGAACCCAAGGAATCCAGATCGCCACCTACCATCTGCCTATCGACTACAAAGACGCATCCGACAGTCCGATAAGAGATAAACTGTTAGAATCTATGGCTATGGAGTTTGGTATCCCCGCGATACGACTTTAAATGGTGATACCGACCGACCGATGAAGTGTTCAGTGAAAATAGGCCAAAGTCTGACAGAGTTATTTTCGACAAGGTGATAGTCCGTCATGCGATCTCTTTAACATCGTAATGAAGATGATTATGCGGAAGGCTGCAGTAAACACCACTGGTACCATATTTAATAAAAGATACATGCTGCACGCTTTTACTGATGATATAGATATCACTGGCCGAGAACTGCGTGATGTTACTGCAGCCTTTTTAAGCATTGAAAAGCAGTCGGCAGAAGTGGATCTAGTGATAAATGAGGACAAAGTCAAGTTATTTGTTTGAAGTAGTCGATGATTGTGTCTACCTAGGCTCCGACATTAGCAAAAATAATGATCGCACACCGCTGTTACTATGCGTTAAGTAAGCGATTTAATGACAAAGCCCTCTCTTGATAAACAAAGATCCAACTCTACCAGACACGGATGCTACCTGTCTTGCTATATAGTTGCTATATAGCGCAGAATACTAGGTAATAACACAAGCAGATAATTCTATTCTGGGAGTCTTTGAGAGAAAATACTTAGCAAAATAGTTGGGGCCGTAGTCGTTAACACTTTGGCTGCCAAAGCCTTTTCAGCTCATTGATCGTGCAGTGCCAACGAATTTTGACGATATCGATCACCTGATACCAACACCTTTTTTTAAACTTTTGGGTTTCGCTTAAAAACGTACAAAATGGCAGCCAACGTGTTAATGGCTAGTACCGATGTCGAATGTACCTTGAGCTACATAACGACATTGATGAAAACAAGCGCGTCGCAGGAGTAGGCGACCAAAACTTCGTTGGATGGACCAGGTGAACGAGCTACTATCTAAACTTGCTGTTACGAACTATTTACAGAGCGGTCTTTTGTGGCAAAACTTTTTTTAGTGCTAGGGAGATAAAATTCGATAAACAGATAGTACTCAGCAGCACGAATATGAATATGCAGAGGATATTTTAATTTTTGATTTATTAGGCGGAGTGGGCGTGGCAAAACATATTTTTAAAATTAGGCAGATAAAATTTGATACGCAGATAGTGCTCGGCAACATGAATATACAAATGCAGACGGAATTTTAATTTTGGATCAGTGGGCGGAGGGGGTGTGGCAAAACTATATTTTAGCCCTAGAGAGATACAATTTGGTACACAGATAGTACTATGCTGCACAAATATGAATATGCAAACGGAAATTTTAATTTTGGATCAGTGAGCGGAGTGGGCGTGACTAAAATCTATTTTAGCCCCAAAGAGATACAATTTGGTACACTAATAGTACTCGACAGCACGAATATGAATATGCAGACCTAATTTAAATGTTCGATCAAACTGTATTTAAGCCGCAGCGAGATAAAATTTCGACATCACGAATATAAATATGCAATCAATATTTTTAATTTTGGATCAGTGGGCGTAGGATAACTATATCTTAGCCCTTGAGATATGCAATTTGGCACCCAGTAGTATTACACAATAACACCAATATGAAAATGAAGACGACATTTTAATTTTGGATCAGTGGGCGGAGGGGGCGTGCAAAAAACTGTGTTTTAGCCAAAAAGAGATACACAGATAGTATTTAAGAACATGAATATGAATTTGCAAACGAAATTTTAATTTTGGATCAGTGGGCCGAGTATTCGTGGCAAAACTATATTCTAATCCCAGAGAGAAAAAATTTGATGCAAACGAAATTTTAATTTTGGGTCAGTGGGCGGAGTGTGCGTGGAAAACTGTATTTTAGCCCTAGAGAGATAAAATTTAAAACACAGATAAAATTTAATTCTACCAAAAAGTACACTTTGTAGCAAAAAGTACATTTATAGTACTAAAATGTACAATTTATTGGGCATAAAAGTACATTTATTGTACCAAAAAGTGCAATTGATTGCACCAAAAACTATTATTATTGTACCAGAAAGTACATTTATGGTAAGAAAAAGTAAAATTTATTGTACTAAAAAGTACAATTTATTCAACTTTATTGTACAAGAAGAACAATTAATTGTACCACAGAGTACCTTTATTATACCAAAAAGTACTTTAAGTGTACTATCAAGTAATCTTATTGTACATAATTAAAGTACTTTTATTGTCCCCAAAAATTCTTAAATTGT